>CAUYPO010050231.1:0-27351 GCA_963574435.1 Cheirogaleus major | reverse complement strand
CTTTCTTTCTTTCTTTCTTTCTTTCTTTCTTTCTTTCTTTCTTTCTTTCTTTCTCTTTCTTTCTTTCTTTCTTTCTTTCTTTCTTTCTTTCTTTCTTTCTTTCTTTCTTTCTTTCTTTCTTTCTTTCTTTCTTTCTTTCTTTCTTATAGAGTCTCATTCTGTAACCCTGCATAGAGTGCAGTGGCATCATCATAGCAACCTTCAAACTCCCGGGCTCAAGTGATCCTCCTGCCTCAGCATCCCAGAGTGCTAGGATTACAGGCATGAGCCACCATACCTGGTTTCTGAAGCCTTTTCATAAGGTCATTAAATCTATCCATGGCACTCATGGCCTAATCTCCCAAAGGCTCCACCTTTTAACACCATCATCTTAGGTGTTAAATCCCAACTTATGAATTTTGGAGGGACACATGCATTCAAATCATAGCACCCAGTCTTTTTAGAATTCCAACATAACATGGAAGGAAGGGAACGTTCTGTGGGGTGGTACTAGAATGTATGTTTTTGTCTTTCTTTAAAAACAAAGAAGAAAGCATTCCTTGTTAACTCGCTCTCAGTAATTTAACTGTATTCTTTTTTGTTTTTTAGAAACAAGGGACTCACTCTGTCACCCCGGCTGGAGAGCAGTGGCATGATCATAGCTCAATGCTGCCTCAAACTCCTGGGTTCCATCAATCCTCCTGCTTCAGCCTCCAGAGTAGCTAAGACTATAGGCATGCACCACATTCTGATTATATATATATATATATATATATATATATGACTGATATATATGTGTATATATATGACTGATATATATATATATATATATATATATATATATATATATGACTGATAGTGTTTCACTGTGTTGGCCAGGCTAGTCTTGAACTCCTGGCCTCAAGATATCCTCCTGCCTCAGCCTCCCAAAGTGCTAGGATTATAGGCATGAGCCACCATGCTCAGCCTTGAAATGTATTCTTTATATAACCAGAGATGTTTGTCCCTTCTTAAAATAAATGTTCTTTTAATAATGAAAAAGAATGCTCATTGTATATTGTTAATGATTCAACAGTTAACTATGTAATTAAATTGTAATATAATCATACAATGTAATAATACATAGCAGCTAAAATCATTGAATTAGATTCCTTGGTATCAACATAAGTAGATCTTGAGAACAAAGACAAGTGATAAAAAAGGACATAGAATAATACATTCCACAAAATATCAGATGTAAAAGATTTGTTTGGTAAAAATTACATATAAAGCATAATAAAAAGAAAAAGTTGTTTGTAAATATCCATTTGTATAGCAAAAGTATAAAAATATAAATAAGAATGGTAACATTTTTAGCATAACAGTTACCTTTGTGGAGGAAGGGAATGAGGCTGGAAAAAGGTACAAAGTAGGCCTGAACTATAAGTATAGTGTGATATTTATTTTGTTTTAAAAATTATATAAATATGAGATGATGTTAATGCTATGGTCTGAATGTTTGTGTCTCCACAAAATTTGCATGTTGAACTCCTAACCCCTTAGGTGATAATATTAATATTAGAAGGTGGGATCTTTGGGAGGTATTTAGGCTATTGAGGTAGAAAGTGGAGCCCTAATGAATGGGACTAGTGCCTTTATAAAAGAGGCCTGAAAGAGATCCCCTCACTATTTCCACCATGTGATGTCACAGTGACAAGCTAGCCATCTATGAGGAAGTAGGCCTTTGCCAGACACTAAATCTACTGGTACCTTGATCTTGGATTTCTCACCTTCCAGAACCATGAGAAATATATTTGTTATTTATGAACTACTCAGTGTATGGTAGTCTGTCATAGCAGGCCAAATGAACTAAAATAGAAAATTTTTACCTAGAAGTTGGGTTGTTGCTTAAATAAATACCTAAAAATGTGGAAGCAGCTTTGGAATGGGGTCATGGATAGAGGCTTGAAGAGTTTTGAGGTGTATACTGGAAAAAGCCTACATTGCCACACATGGACTGTTTAGGACATTTCAGGTCATGACCCAGAAAGAAAAAGAGGAGAGCTGTAGACAGAGTCTCAATCTTCTGAGAGAATACTTAAATTGTTGTGAATGGAATGTTGGTAGAAACATGGTATGTAAAAGCCATTCTGATGTCTTAGATTCAAGTGAAGAACATGCTATTGGAAACTAGAGGAAAGGTAATCCTTGTTATAAAATGACAATCAGCTTGGCTGAATTGAGTTTGTGTCCCACCGTTTTGTGGACACCAGAAATTGGTATTTAGCTGAAGTTATTTATAAGCAAAATTTTGAAAGTGTGGCTTGTTCTTTTTTGACTGTTTATCATAAAGTGAGAGAAGATAGAAATGACTTCAATATGGAATTATTAATCAAAAGTAAAGCAGAATTTACAGATTTGGTAAATTTTCAACTTACCCATATTGTAAAGAATGAAAAAGTGTGTATGGGAGAGAAAAACAAGGGTGTGGCTAAGTGACTATCTGATTAGGAGATTAGTCAGCAATTTAAACAGAAGCCAGTACCTATTGTCCAAGACAATGGAAGAATGACCTTGAGGGAATTTCAGAAATTGTCTAGGTACTCTTTCTGTCACAGGCCCAGAGTATAAAAGCCCCAGTGAGCTCAGGGCCACAACCCAGAGAGCCTTTGTTAAGACAATGCCTAGCCAAGCAGTGGGAATGTGGCTGCCCCATGACCACAGACTGGTTTAGCCACTGGCACATGATTCTAGGTTGTGGGATTCATGGCATGTGACCCATACACAGAATTACATTGGAGTTGGGGATATTGCAGAGATCTGCTATGAGGTAGGACCACCCAAAGCCATTGGGCTACACCACCACCCCAGTGTGTCCAGAAGGCAAGATTCCAACCCCAGTGTGTCCGGAAGGTGATAACTCTGCTAAAGTGTGTCTGAAATGTGGGACAGTTTACCTCATTTGACCTGGAGGACAAAAGATTGAGTCAAAGAAGAGTATTCTCACGCTGTGAGATTTAATGGTATTTGCCCTATTGTGTTTCAGACTTACTGGAGCCTGTTACCCCTTTATTCTCTTTTATCTCTTCATTTTGAAATGGAAATGTCTATCTTATGCCTGCTCTGCCACTGTATTTCAGAAGCACATAACATGTTTGATTTCACAGAGTCACAGATAGAGAGCAACATTCCTCAGAATAAATCTTATCTTGAGTATTGCCCATAACCAATTTAGTTGATATTTAAATGAGACTTTGTACTTTAGACTTCTGAGTTGATGCTGGAATAAGTGAACACTTCTGGGGATTTGGAGATGAAATAAATGCATTTTGTATATGAGAAAGACATAAATTTGGGGGGCAGGGCAGAATGCTAGTGTCTGAATATTTATGTCCCTTCAAATATCATATGTTGAAGTCATAACCCTCAAGTTTATGGTATTAAGACGTGGGACTTCTGGGAGGTGATTATGTCATGGGGGGATAGCTCCCAAAATGATATCAGTGCCCTTATGCAAGAGGTTTAAGAGAGACACCTCACCTTTTTTCCTACATGAGGTAACAGTGATCAGTGGCCATCAGTAAGGAAGTGGGTCTTTACTAGACACCAAATCTGCTAGTGCCTTTACCTTGGAATTCTTAGACTCAAGAATTACGAGAAATATATGTCAGTTATATATGAGCCACCTAGTATATGGTATTTTGTTACAGCACCTTGAACAGACTATGATGGCTAACATTTGTTCTTTCATAGGCTACACAGGTTTGTTACCTTATTCTTGAAAAACATTTATCTTAGCCCATTTTATGTTGCTATAACAGAATACCGCAGACTGGGTAATTTATTTTAAAAAGCTTATTTAATTCACAGATCTAGAGGCTGAGAAGTACAAGAACATGACAACAGCATGTGGAGAAGACCTTCTTGCTACATTATAATATGGTGAAGGTAATCACATCACCAGAAGGCAAGAGTATGCTGCTCAAGCCACTCTTTCTCTTCTTATAAAGTCACTAATCCCATCATGGGAGTCCCATCTTCATGACCTCATCTAACCTTAGTTACCTCCCAAAGGTCCCACCTCCAAATACCATCAACATATAAATCTGGGGATTAAGTTTTCAATGCATAAGCTTTGTGAGACATAGCCAAGTCATAGCAGTATTTGTGTTTTTAAAAATACTTTTATAACAAATAAAATAAAACAATAAATATATTCATAATGAAAAGTTGGAAATTATTTCATAAATCATGGTCTTAATGCTACAAGGTTAATTAACTTTTAAAGTAGATTTAACCAGATGCTTAATTTATCCATAAACTAACTCAGTAACCCAGAAAATATCTTGCTTTGAGACATGTAAATGCAGTGTGTCTTCCAAAATAAACTAGTTGCTAATGTTAAAAAAAACCCTACATAGTCTGAATTAAGATGATCAACAACTGATAAACATATTTGGAACAAATTCAAAAAGGGGAATATATATATATATATAATAAAATATTAATAATAAAAGCCAACAGGTTCAAGGAAAGGTGCTCAATATCACCAATCACTAGGAAATGCAAATCAAAACCACCATGAGATTACCCTCTACCCATCAGAATTGCTACATAAAAAAGAAAAAAGAAAATAACAACTGTTGGTCAGATAAGGAGAAATTGGACCCATTGTACATTATTTTATGAGAATACAAAATCATACAGCCACTGTGGAAAACACTATGGCAATTCCTAAGAAAATTAAAAATAGAATTTTCATGTGATCCAGCAATGTCACTTCTGGGTATATATCCAAAAGAATTGAAAGCAATGTCTTAAAGAGATATTTGTACACCCATATTAATAGCAGTGCTGTTCATAAAAACCAATGGTAGAAGCAATCCCAGTGTCTATAAATACATGTATGTTTTAACAACATGTGGTTCCATATAATGGAATATTAATCAGTCTTAAAAAAGGAAAGTAAGTGTGCCACATTCTACAACATACATGAACTTTCAGGATATTATGCTAAGCAAAATATACCAGTCACAAAAATACAAATACTACATGGTTCTACTTAAATGAGGTATCTAGAATAGTCAAATTTATAGAAACATAAAGTAGAATAGTGGTTGTCAAAGGCTCAGGGAGGGGGAAATGTGCCATTGTGATTCATTAGGTATAGAGTTTCAGATTTGCAAAGTGAAAAGATTTAGGAAACTATTTACAGAACAACATGAATGTACATAATAATACTGAGCTGCACACTCATGAATGGTTAAGATGGCAAATTTTGTTATATGCATTTTACCACAATTTGAAAAAATTAATAAGAAAGAATATTTAACTAAGATAAGAAAAAATAATTCAGATGAAAAATACAAATGGTACATAAACTCATGAAAGTGTACTAGATATGTTCATAATATATACATATAAATATAAATTAAAAGAATGAAATAATGTTTTGTCTGTTAAATTAGTGAAGATTTTAAAAATCATACTATTGAGTGTTTATCAAATTATAATGAAAAAGACATTGTTGGTACAGAGGTTTCTTTGGAAGACAACTTGACATTCTATTACTTTATACATGTTCACATTCATTAAACATTAATTCTGCTGTTAGGATTTCATACAAAGGAAGCAATCAAAGGTGTGCACATTGCTTTATTTACAGAAATGTCTATCATATCTTCACCTCTAATATAGAAAAGTTCCATAGTACCCAAATTTCTCTATTAAAGTACACTAATATAATATACTGAAAAAAGATATAATCACATTCTGTGCATACAAGTCTGAAAAATATGCATCAAAAGAATAAGAGAGCTTAATTGTCACTAATGAAAATAATGCTCAGTTTTTGAAATTTTATTTTCCAAACATTCAGCCATAAATGTGTACTAATTTATAAATAAGAAAAATATGATGTAAAATGTTATATACTCCTTACAGAATGATTAAAAATTTTAAGTTAATCATAGTATAACATTCATAAATTTACATTTTAAGTTTTGAAATAACTTTAAATAATTAGAAATTTTTATTTTATAGTATTGCAAGGATTTCTGACACCAACTACCCTGAGTTGGACCAAATTTCACAGCTTAAGAGCACAAGCCTGAACAACTCTACTGTCAGTTGAGACACCAACTGTAAGTTTGAGTGTCCCCAGGCCAACTGCGCTTCTGAACAGCTGGTTACATACTGGAAGATTTCCCCTTTAGGTTCAAAAGTTGACTCTGATGATACACAAACTATTATAAAGACATCTGCACCCGTATGTTTATGGCAGCTAATACATATATTTTTGATAAACATATATACCTATTTCTGTTTGAATTATTGGGTCATAGTCTATGACATGTTGGCGAGGATGTGGAGGACAGGGAACCCCTGCACACCGTTGGTGGGAATATAAATTAGTTCAGCTATTACAGAAAACTGTATGAAAATTCCTCAACAAACTAAAAGTGTAATTACCATATGATTATTTTCCTTTTTTTTTCCAAGTCATTTTATTTATTGGAGATACCGGAACATTTGGCCTGTAGAATATTCTACATTCTGGATTTGGTTGACTACTTTTTCATTATGTCATTTAGTTTGTTACTCTATTCCTGGTATGTCCTATTATCTTACAGCTATATCTAGAGATTGAGAAGATTCAGGTTCATTTTTTTTAATTTTTTAAATTTAGATAGGAACACATTAGAAGTTCATAGTGGAACTGTGTGTTTGGTATTGCAATACATTGTGAGGCATGTAATATGTAGTTCCTCCAAGTTTGGTGTTGCAAAGATAGATTTGTGTTTTATTTAAGTGGTGTCAGCCTGCTCTCTACATTATATGTTCCCATCAATCTTTCTGCTAATGATTTCCAGTATTTATTTACAGTTATTGCCTAGATCTTTTATTTCATTGGTGTTGCTAAATGGTGGTATTTCAATGCCACCGCTCCTTCTGCCTTTATTACCTGGGATTTTTCTGTAAAGATCTTTTCATTACCCTGAAATAGAATCTATATGGGAAATGCAGAATAAATGTTTGATTTTTGTGCGTTATCTAATTTTGGAGTAATAAGTTGGTGCCTTAGCAACCTCCAGTGGTGATGAATGAGATTTTTTAGTATCATGATTAATTCATAAATTTTTATATATTTGATATATTTCAATCCATTGCAGTCATATTTTTCTCACATTATGATCGTCTTAGGCCAATAGGTACCTTTGATTGGCTTCTGTGAGTTGTTATTATGACTCTATTTGTCTTCAATATCTTCCGTGCTTTCTTGGTGCACCAAGATATCTCGGACTCATCTTGTATATTTTCAGCCCTGATAACTTGGACTCAGTCATTTCTATGAGGAATCCTGGTATTTTTTTGTAGGTAATGGTATTTAGAGAGCACAGACTGGGAAGTTGGGTTGCTCATTGCTACTGGGTTGTCATTGCTTCTAGGTCATTTCAGTGATCCCAACTGGGAAATATGTATTTTTAGAAACAGAAAAAATATGAGTACATACTGATATTTTCCATTCAAATTTAACTTTGCAGGGCCTTTCTTTAATTTGTTTGATTTATGCTCTTTCAAACTCAACATTTGGGTTCCTAATGACATCACATTAATCATTTGCTACAAAACACATGTGATAATTTAAAAATAACAACAGCCATGTTATTGTTGTATGCAATTCCTCTGCCCCATGTTGTGTCGATGCTGTTCCTGTTGTGGCTGGGCTTGGCTGGGCTGGCAAGGAGGGACCGAGACAGCTCACTCAGATGTCTGGTCCTTGGCAAGGATGGCTGGACATCTGGGCTCAACTGGGATCTCCTCCTTCTCCAAGGAGCCTCAAGGCCTGCCTTTCTTTCTCTCTCTTTCTCTTTTTTTTCCATTTATGTCTTTAATTTCTTAACGTATAAAACTAATGCAAAAAGTTTCAACGCATACTAAATATAGAAATACAAGAAGAAAAAAGTTACTCTTCATCCCACTGTGGAAAAAGTATCCACATTTGATCTAAAGGCCTTTCTATGTGGTAGTCTCTCTAGGAGGGTGGAAGGACTTCTTACTCGTTGGCTCAGGGTTCTAAGAGAGTGAAGTGGAAGCTACTGGTCCTTTCAAGAATGCTAGGCTCTGGCTGACCTAGTGTCATTTTACCATATTCTATTGGTCAAAGCAGTCACAGGCCAATCCAGACTCAAGGGGAAGGAAAGTAGGTTCCAATTCTGGATACCGGGAGCATAAAAATGTCAAACCTATCTTTAAAGAATCTTCTCTCTGTCCTCCACTTTAAGTCTCACACACTAAAGAATATTACATTCTGTACCTTTTGTCACTGAAGGATATAACCAGGAGAGTATTCTGTATCTTTTTTAAAACTGCATGATTTTCCATCATGTGGACGTTTCATGGTTTATTCAACAAGCCCCAGTTGTTGAACAATGGCTTTGTTTCCAACCTCTTGTCATTACAGAGATTGCCCCAATAAATATCTGTGTACATACTTCATTTTATATTTTTGACAGTGATGACTCCTGGAAGTATAATTGTTAGGTTAAAGGATAGATGCATATGCAATTTTGCTAGATATTGCCGAATTCCCCTCCAAAAATATACCAGCAATATACCAGCCTGTTTTTACCATAACCTCAACAACAGACAGTGCTGCCAACTTTTTTGATTTTTAACAATTTAATAGGTGAGAAATGGTATTGCAGTTTACCACTTTTTGTATACTTGAACTTTAACATATACAAATGTGTATAGTGATCTAATTTTAAGTGTAAAGTTTGATACACTTCTATTTATATCTGTGTAGATGTCATTTTGTAAATCAAGATATAAAATATTTCCAGAAGGCTTCTTTCTGCTCCTTTTCAGCCAATATTGCTGTCAGAAGTAACAGTATTCTGATTTCTAGCATCATAAATATCTTTGCCTTATATAAATGAATTACACGGTGTGCATTATTTGTTTCTGGCTTCTTTTGCTCAATATATCTGTGAGATTCATCCATGTTGGTTGTATATAGTATGTTGGTTACTTTTTATTGCTGTGTAGTACTTCACTGTGTGGATAAATAAATTCTGACATATTAATTTTATTGATGAACATATGGGTTGTTTCTAGTGTTTGGGGGATTTTTTGAATAATGCTGGTATTAATAGTTTATGTTTATGTCCTTTTTGGATGTATGCAAATTTCTTTTTGGATGTATACATATTTCTCATGAGTATTTATTTAAAGGTAGAATTTCTAGGTCATGGAGCAGGCATATTTTTAGCTTTAGCTGACACTACCAAACAGTTTTCCAACATAGTTGTACCAATTTACATCTCAACAGCAGCTTGAGTTCTTGGTGATCCATCTCCTTGACTACACTTGTTATTAGTCTTTTAAAATACTAGTCCAAGAATCTGCTTGTATCACTGAAGAAAAAAAAACACTAGTGATTCTGGTGAGGACGAAGTGGTCTTTTCTTATGATTTGTATTTACATTTTCTTAATGGCTAATGACATTAGGCACCTTTACATAGTCATGTGAATATCTTCTTTTGTGAAATGCCTTTTTATGTCTCTTTCTTAATGATTTACGAATTCTTATATTCTATATGTGAATATTTTGTCATATATATAGTTTTAATTTGCTCTGATTTTGAACAGTGTTGAGTATATTTTTATTTAATTAAAGAGTCATTGAATCTTTTGAACTGTTATTTTAAAATTTGGTTGTTAGTCTTTTTTTTTTTCAAATTAGAAGATCTTCATGTAGTTGGGACATTAGTCCTTTATCTATGATATTCATTACAATAGTTTTCCCTTTTTGCTATTTTCCTTTGACTTTGTTTATGAATTTTTTCTTTTTGCTGTGCTAAGTTTTTTTTGAATGTCCTGAAATTTATACATATTTTATTTTATTGCTTTTAGATTTTACGTTATAGCTAGGATAGATTGTCCTCACTTATATTTTAAAACTGTAAAATCTCTGATTCACTTGTAATTTATCCTGATGTATGATGTTAATAGTTTGTATTTTTGTTTTCATATAGTCATCCAGTTAGTTCCAACATCATTTATCAAATTCTGTCCTTTCTCATTTATTTGAAATGCTTATTGCATTCATCATACATTAAATTGCCCTATCTGCTTAGGTGGATTTTTGAGTTTTCTATTCTGGACCACTAGTCTGCCTGCTTCACAATGATATAATAGTTTCACTGTTTTATTCATAGAGGCTTTATAATATATTTTAATATGCAGTGGGACTAGCTCCCACCCCCCTAGCATTGTTTTGTTTTTCAGGGCTTTCTTGGTTATTCTTACTTTTAAATTTTTCCATATGAACTTTATTATCAACTTATTTAGCTCCAAGAAAAAAGAAAACCTGATAGACATTGAGATCCCAATCAGCATGTGTTAACATAGAGAAAATGGATGTCCATATGATGTTAAGATGTTGAGTTTTCCTAAATATGATCATGTGTCTTTCTGTTGGTTCAAACTATTTTTGTGTTTTCAGGACTATTTCTCATATAGGTCATACAATTTCTTGTTAGTTTAATGCCTAGGAATTTTGTGTTACTTTTTTTTCTGTTGCTATTAAATGGGGTTTTCTCTTTCCTTCCCTTAATATCTTCTGATTGGTTATTTCATATATGTGAAGTCTATTGCTCTCCACATATATGTAAATCAGGGTCCAGTCAGGAGACAGAGATAGTACCAATTATCTTAACAGAGATTATTGAATACAAAGAATTGTTAACTGGTGCAAAGGTATAAAGTGGATAACTGAAAAGGTGAAAAGAGAACACTAAATTATCACAGAGGAAAAATCTGTAGGAAGCAGCTACCATCACTTGGATGGGGTAACAAAAAGGAAGGGATGAAGGTATTAAATCTAGAAGTTTAGGGAGGAGTCCTGTGGAGCTGAATCTCAAACTTTGAGGCAGAGGCTGCTTGGTGGGTGCTGGAATCTCCAAGCTCAGAGGAGGGGCCTATGGGACCGGGACATTGGCCAGCAGGAGCTGGTGTCTGTGAAGGCTACACAACATGGCTGGTTCTGTAATTCTTAGAGAAACTGAAAAGTGGATCCCACTGCTGCTAGAGTGAGGAGTTACTGTTTGGAGACATTCACAGGAACAGGAAGCCGGCAGGAAGCCAATAGGAAGAAGCAAGTCCCTTCTTCCCCTCCCCCTGCACTGTCCCTCTTGAAGCCATACAGGGAACCGCTGGCAGAGCTGAAACTGGATTTGCAGAGTCCCAGCTTCTGCGTCACAGAACTGAGTGTAGAAGGGTGTCTTTGGAGCTGAGGAACAAGAGCTTAATAGTTGGCCTAGCATGTTAATTTTACATTCTGCTATTTTACTAAATTCTCTTATTGTTTGTAGTCGTTTCATCCACGATTCTTTTGGGTCTTATGATTATATCGTTGGCAAATTTTTTCTTCTTCTTCTTGTACAATTTTTGCTGTTAATCTTTTGATCTTTGTTCCTAAAATGTCTCACACACAATGACTAGGAAATTGAAGTCACACCACTCTTGGAATAAATTATTCCCCATTGTTGGAGTTACTTATGAGGAGGGGCAGTGGTGGATAGGAGAAGAAAGCTCTTGTTTATGGTCTTCCTTGCTGGGTGCTTCGAAAAAGCCAACACAGCACTGAATGCTGGTTCTTGGCTGTGCCTACCTAGCACACTGGGGGTGGCTAATAAATGCTAAATGCCAGTGAGCTAGATGTGTACGTTTCCCTGTCCCCCCACCCTTCCTTGTTGTGACCTGGTTGCAGCCATTCTCCTTTCTTCTGACATATGATGGATACTTGTCCCATGGGGACCTTCCATCCATATCCCACGGGGACTGGTTCAGAGACTGGCATGCGATCTAAGTCAGGCCAGTGAGGCTCAATCTCAGAACTGTTGCTGACGTTAATGGGAAGAAGCTGTCTGTCTTTTACTTAAGTCACCTCAGTTATTCGCTTCTAAGCCTGGTGCTTTCAATGGCTACCCTTGCTTCCACTCAGAGAAAGCTGATAGAGGGGAACAAGTGGGGAAAGACAGATTTCTGGTGGTTTTATTTGAGCACCTGGATCTAAGCTAAAAATTTAGGTCTAAAGCCTTTTACATGAGCAATAAGTGTCCTTTTTTATTTAAAGCAGCTTGAGTTGGGTTTTCCATTCCTTATGACTAAACAAGTCCTATTTGAGCAAGTCATAATTGGATTCGTTATTAGTAGAATGTATAGGCCATGTATACCTGTGAAAATGCTTTATTGAGTGTCCAGTACTATAGACCTAGATGGGTTTCCTGTGGTTGCTTTCTCCATGATGTTCACAGAACTTTCTCTGCTTCGAGCAATTTTCTTGCTCCTGGTAACCTTACCTGTGCTCTGACTTTCTCGCTTCCATCATCCCACTGGTCATCCTACTGCGATGTCTTCCCGTTCTCTCTCAAGGAGAGTCCTGGACCATCGTCACAGATGTTGTCATGGACATCCTGTCTTGAGACCAATCGTGGACAGCCTGTAGTTGCCCACAAGCACTGGGTATCAGTGCACTTTTGCTTTCAGAGCCAGAGTATCAGGGAACTGCAGCAAATGCCAACCTACCTCCTTCTGTCTTCTGGAGCTTTCTGGCCTTACCTATGGCTTCTGGTTTCTGTTCTACAGCTTGACTGAGGTCACTCCTTTGAATGGTATCACCTCACCACTGGATTGGTCAATTCATGTACATTGACATCTTTGGCATCTAGTTGATGTCTATATGTACCCTTGCAGCCACCTTTCCTGAGGGTTGCTCTGTGTCCCCCCTGGGTGATTGTTGGGCTGAGCCTTTATGAGTGAGTAATAAACAATCCACAGATGATCAGTTCAGGTTGGATCAATCATTTAGTCAGCAAACATAAACAGCATCTTATTCAAATTTGTTTCCTATAATAGAGAAGACAAATACAAGACATCTCTTGGAAGATGTGACATGTTTTGCTTAAAACATTATTTCACTGGTCAGTGTGATTGGTCCCAAGGCAATACTATCTGATATGGAAGACAGCAGAGGTGAGGCCCGACCCTTTGCAAACAAGGAGGCAGAGCTGTCTTAGAAAAGTGGGGTGATCTGTTCTAGGACACGCAGCAGATAGAGATGCTTGTGAATAAAGCTTCAAGACAGCCAGACTTTCTGCCTGGCACCTTGCATTCTTAGGAAATTCATTTGGCATATAAAGAAAGTTGGATGGTTGAGGCACAGGGAATATATTTGTGCAAATTAAGTCTTTTTCTTTTTAGTAACTTCAGGGAAGGTGCAAAGAAGCTGGTAAATAAAGCTGTGGGAAATTGATTGAAACTTTCTCACCCTGTTTGATTGTTATTACCATTAATCATGACACAACTTTATCAGGTGCTGACAGTGTAGCTAGCACATTGGCAAACTGTAGACATGGATACAGTCTTCATAAAAAACACCATAATCCATAAAGTAGCAGGAGAAGACAGATCACCAAAGTGAGAAAGGGCAACTGGCCTCCTGGTTTCATTTTGTTTTTCTTTAGGACCTGATAGAGCCTTCACCGTATTTGCAAAGATGACCCCCCAGCCAAGCTTCTATATTTTGCATCGTGTTAATCCTTTAAGAGACAAACGTTTTGCTTAAAAATTATTCCAGCTATACTCGTAGTCTTTCCATGTAGTACCATCTCCCTTTTAGATCAGGAATAAAAACAGTAGTCATGCTTTGCAAAACTTCCATTATAAGAACGAAGATGAAAAGTAATAAAAGAGGGATGCTCTTGAGAGAAAAACTTGGAAGAGAGCATAATATATCAACCAAGTAGAAAGAGGAATTGAACGAAACTGCCTTCTAGCTTACGACTGTATCCGACATGGGGGAAAAAAGAGAATAAGCCAGGTTGATTAAAACAACTTATCACCTTTTAAAAAAAATCCAGGATGATGAAGTGTGGGCATATAAATTTTACCTCTGACTATCCAGCTAGGAGAGCAGAGCTGTGAGGTTGCCTGGATGGAATTCTCTAGGATATAGCTGTAATCTTTATATCCCCCCCTCCTTTTTTCTTACCTTTTTTTGCAGTTGATGTTGTTTACTTCGTGAGAGCAGCTCCTCCTCTTCCTTCTTCTCTTTCTGTTATTTCCAGACTTGAAAGCTAACCTGAAAAGTAGTCCTTCTGGGCTCAGTTTAATAATGAAGCTGTAGAAACCTCTCTGTTGCTGGTCTTAGTAAATGAAATCTTAACCACTTGGACACTTTCGTTGGTCATTCAATTGTCAGCCATTTGCGAGTTGAATTTAAATTTATAAGCAATCCTTGGGCACCTACAAAGTGTCAGGTGCTAGGGATGTTGTAATGAAAAAACAAGTGATTTCCTGCCTTCAATTTTTAAATAATCTATAGGAAAAAGCAATATGCAAACAGCAGCTCAAGTTTATGCAAAGTGTTTAATGCTAAGTTAGGTACATGGTAGGCATCCCATGTGTTTTGGGGCATCCTTTCTGTTTCTCAGTGTGTCCTACAGGGCGGTAGGAGCCACTATAGAGGGATAGGACAAGGATTGTATGGGGCAAGGAGGGGAGTGGTAGCCTACCAAGTGGGCTAGATGAAGAGGAAGAAAGGGAAGAAGAATGACAAAGGCGCATGGCAGAGCAACAGCACAGCGTATCTGGGAGGCGTCAAGAGGTTGCAATGAGTGGAGCGCAGGATGTGAGGAGATGGCAGCTGGCCAGAGACACTCCTGGAAAGGAGGGCGGGACCAGGTGAGGAAAGGCAGTGCCTGCATGCAAAGGAACTGAGACCAGATAGCACGGAGCCTTTGAACAAGTGAGTCACTGGATCAATTCTACATCTGTGTTTAATTTTCTTCATTTTTCTTCATTATGACTTTGCAAATGAAGACGAGTTGCTACTAGTAGACCATGTTGGCTGGCGGTGGGAATGAGTTTGAAATGAATCCCCTGTCTCCTCCCTATTTCTTCAGGGACAGCCACATGTGCTGTGAGATGACCAGCACTGGGGTGGACATGGGCGTCTTGGTTCTCCAGTGGAGGGAGCAAGGTTAACCCAAAGCCCGCACAACTGTGTTCTCATACCCTGAGCTATTTGCCTGTGGCTGAAAGGAACTGCTGTAGCATGAAAGAATCACTGCAAGGGGGCCTGGGGTTTATGGGTGCATTAGAATTGGTTACTGTTTGGGGCTTTGAGAGCCATCTCCCTTTAAAGTAGAAAGTTTGAACAATACCAACCAAGAGATGGCTTGGGGAGCTCTAAGAGCACAACAGAAACTGATGGAAAATGCCAGTAGGGTTGGATCAGCCTCAAGACTTTAGGTTCGGGGCCACCCTTACTCATAAGGAGGAGCAGCTGCAGTCCAGCTGCCGGAACATCCAATGGCCTGCAGTCACCTCTGGTTGGTGGAAGCCATGGAAGCTCCACTACTATGACTGCCTCTGTGATCTCTTTCTGCTTACCAGACTCAGCCATTTGGTAATGACAGAGAGGAGGAGAGATAGAGGGAGA
Source organism: Cheirogaleus major (assembly GCA_963574435.1). Lineage (NCBI taxonomy): Eukaryota > Metazoa > Chordata > Mammalia > Primates > Cheirogaleidae > Cheirogaleus > Cheirogaleus major. Next base: position 11,882 of record CAUYPO010050231.1, on the reverse strand, counting down.
GACAGACAGGCACAGAGTGGGGAGGGGAGGGAGGGGAGGAAAAGAAGAGAGAAGTGACTCATCTACTCAGTCTACACAGCAAGATTCTGATGAAGCAGTGACTCCAGACTCTGGTTAGATGCTCTTTGTATAGTGATCCATGTGTGTGGCTTGATTCTACGTGCTGTGAGTGATGGTTCTTTAAAATGAATATTTATAACCTAGTTAGGGAAATAAGACTGAAGCTAAGAAAACTATAACTTAATAGTTACAAAAGTAGTTATAATAACCCCATTTGTTGAGCACCTATTATGTGCCAGGCACCCTACAGGGTGCTTCTACAGTTTTTGGCTACTATGAGCTGAGTGCATGAGATCAGTAATATCATTCCCATTCTCTGGATGATGAAACTCAAGTTCAAAGAGATGAGGTCACTTGCCCAAGATCCTTGGAAGTTCTCAAGGGGCAGGGTCTAGCATGGGCACTGGTGATAGACTAGAGTCTGTCACACAGTAGGTGCTTAATGAACATGTGATGAGTGAGGGAAGGGACAGTCACATAGTTAGCAAGTGCCCAAGGTGGGTTTGGAATCCAAGGTTGTGTGATTCCAAAGCAGTTCTGTCCACCCAACTCTACTGTCACATAGCAGAAGGCAGCAGAGGACAACTGGCAGACTCAGTGTGGTGACCGCAAATGGTTGAGGAGACCCCAAAGAGAGAGAATTCACTGTGGCCTTGTGTGGTCAGAGGAGGTGTCATGAAACAGTGGAGTGTGAGCCAGGCCTTGAAGGTCACGCAAAATCTCCCTTCTGTGCCCAGAGCTCAGACGGGTTGGTGTGTCCTGGCTGCTTGACAGGCAGAACGATGCCACAGTAAAGAGTTCAGCTGCTTGGAGCAGACTTTCCTGGGTACAAAACCTGACTCTACCACTAGGAAGTTGTGTGAAGCTGGGCAAACCTCTTTGTACCTCAGTTTTATCATTTTCAACTGGACTGGGCAAAATTCAAGATAATTCATGTAAAAGTCTTTGCACACAGTGTCTGGCACACAGTAACAGTTTAATAAATACTAGTCATCATTAGATCAAAGCAAAGCACTTCTTTCCTGTGGGAAGAAGAGTTGGGAAGATAGGATGGGATCAGAATGCTCTGTGCTTTGAAAGCAGAGGAAGGATTCTGAATTTTACTTTTTTGTTTAAAAAGTTTAATGTGTCTGACAAGATAATAATGATTCTAAGGATTAAATTGCTGCTGATTTGGTGTCATTCCTTGCTTATTGGGCATTGAAAGGTTGACTCCTTGTAGAAAGCACTTGAGCGTCCCAAGCCACTAGATAATTTCTGTGTTCCTGCTTTTGTGTCTAGTAGTGTGTTGTTTCTCTGGGGGGCTTGCCTTGCAGCCTAAATCTAGAGGGACCTTTACTGAGGCTCAGTAAATGGAGGCCAAGCTGTCAGCAAAAGCCAAAGCCAAAAAGACCAATAAAAAGAGGATGGACCAATAAATAAATCCACAGCCTGGAGAAAGATAAACTTTATAAAAGCATCTGAAGGTTGAGAAAACCTTGAAACTAACTCTATCCCTGTCTCCCTAACCTCTATGTACTGAGAGATGGCTGCAGTATTGCTTAGCCTTTTTGCACATTAATGCCTGAAAAATGCAGTAATCAAGTTTGCAGATGTGAAATTTACTTAGGAGGCAGCCTATTTGCTGTGATCATTGGTTTGGGATGCTGGCACTTGGGAAGATTTTGCAAGTAGATAATGATGCCAGCCTTCATCCCCGATGATAGATTAGCATTGAGTTATAATATTCAGTGAACATTCTTCATCCAATCCTTTGGAGTATTTTATAAAATGGAGTCTTATTATTTCCACTACATCTGGATACCTCAGATTGTTTAATTATTCCAGACAATTTATCTCTGTTCTTTTGCCCATCTTTTCTCAATTCTTTCCTATCATTGCTTCTTTCAGAAGACTGAAACCCTGAAGATAATTGTCAGAAGGAATGTGACCCAATAAGTCTGCATGAGGTACCCCAAAAGCCATGATCTTGGTATGTTGTGGCTTTGAAAAATATAAACTCGAAAACTATTATTGCTTTTATTAAGACAATATTTTCCATTTAAGACTCTACTGAGAAAGCTTGAACAGTTAAGATGGTTCAGAAAAGGGTGGCAAAGAAAGAACTAAAACATAGAATTCAGTAGAAATGTTTAGAGGAGATAGTATAGTTTGTAGCACAGAGGAGAAGATTCGAAACAATGTAAGACTTTTGAAAAGTCTTCAAAGAAAAAAAAGATAAAGGTACGGTGGGCAGCATTGGTGATGGCAAGGTAGAATGGCTTTGGGGAGATCAAGGAGAGCTGGGCTCCCATCTCAGACCCACCACATCCCATGGTGGAACCTCTGGCAGGGTGCTTAGCTTCTTTGGCCCTCAGTTTTTATCATCTATAAAATGGGAATTACAACACTGATTTCACAGGACTATTTTGAAGAATGAAATTGTACACGTTGAATGCCTACGGCAGTGCTTGGCATAGCATAGGTATTTATTAAATGGAAGCTACAAATAATAACAGGTGGAAATAACCTTTTATTGCAAGAAAGCCATGAGTTAAATAAAGCACGTTGTCTTTGCAACCTGCTACGTCATGATGTGTCTTGTCTGGAAGCAGGAAATCAGCCTGATAGAAACTGGAACTGGTGGGACGTATTTGGGGAGCAGAAGCACGTCATGTTAAGTTGTCAGTGACTATCAGGGGCCGTGCCAGGGTAAGAGGAGAAATAGTTCTTGGGAATCACCAGGCGGGGAGTTGTCTTTAGTCCCTGTAGGGACTCACTGCGTCTAATAACCTTGGCCCATGCCTTGATGACCATTGCCATAGAAACCAGCATGTGTGCACAGTGCGAGTTCATTTCTCAGAGCTTTCAGCCCATGCCAACAGAGCGTGGCTCCATGGCTGGGCGAGCTAGTTTTCTTCCTGAGTAGAGGTCCTGGCTCCTGGCAAGGAGTTGCATCAGCTCAATTTGTGAATCCATAGGAGCCCTGTCCCAGCTGAGAGACTGGGCACAGAAATCCTGCCACAGTTGGACTCACATATCTAAATGGTCAACACACAACTGAAAAAATAGCCCAATGTTACCGTCACAGATCTGTTGACAAGCAGAACGACATGATTCTCAAAAGACAGCAAAGGGCCTGCGTTCTTTCACACCATATGGTGGCCTCCTCGGGGAGGGGGGACGATATTTTCTCAGTCACCTTCTTCCATCTCAGGGAGCGGCGACGCCAGCTCTTTGGGTTCTGCCTTCTTCCAAGGGACCCAGGCGCTGTCAGAGTTCCTCGTATAAATGGAGAGTGGCTTTTCACTTTATGACATGATAAAAATTGTATGAAATTCAATATGGTTTTTTGTTTCCACCCTTCCCACAAATTGTAAAAAATGGCTAAATCTACACTAAGGCAAATTTCATTTCCCTGGGTGCTGAGTTTATATATCACATTTTTCAACTTGGGAAGCATTTTAAAAGCTGAACCCTTACATCCTTCTAACAAAGGAAGAAAAACGAGAAACTTTTGGCCAATGTGCATTCTGCCTGGGTATGATATCGGGAGGCAGCTGGCCAGCTGGGGTGGCAGAGACGGGAGTGATTTAAACAATGAGCAGATTGGGGGGTAAATTGAAGTTTTGAGTTGAAAACGACTTCTTAGGCTATTGTCCCATGGTTTACTAGAATGTCAGCTGCACTTCCGTGGAAGAGCCCGTGGAATTTTACTCTGTGCTGCTCTGTGCTCAGGCACAGGCACCAAGACTCACTGAGCAATTTCTCTGGTGGAGGGCACAGGACTGGAGATGCCTGATCCTTGAGATAATAGTCTATGCACTGACATCTTTCCTTTTCCAAGTTAGCCCCCCGGAATCAGTAGAGTTAGCTCTAGAAAATTTTGTTTACAAGATCCTTCTAATTTAAGACAAAATAAGTTAATTTTCTAGAGATTCTGACCTTTAGCTTCTCAATGTCAGAAACATTGAATGGTCACATGCCCTGCAGTAGGACGCCAAGTATGGTGGGAGGAAAGTTTTCTGGGCCTCTCTCCCAGGCCCTCCCACAGGACCTGGGAGAACATCCATGGGGTCCCCTGTGTGGCGGTCCCTGTCCACATCCAACTGCCAGGGCCTACTGTCTTTTCAAGGCACCAAACCTCATCTTTTGCCTATAGGACAGAGGCTCTCAAATTTGAGGATACATCAGAATCCCTGGGGGTGTGAAAGACTTGTTAACAATGCAGATTTCCAGGCCCCAGCGGTTCTGAGTTAGCTGATCTGGGGTGACACCCAGGAATCTATATTTTACCCAGCTCCCTGGGTGGTTCAGAGGTTATTCTTTGAGTCTTCCTTCTTTGTCCCTATGGGCTAGTTGGGCTGGTTGTGCCAGAAATAAGATCATTTCCTGAGGTGACCAACTTGTTTGTATTCTTCATCACTTTGGCCTAGTTCTGTTTTTATTTCCACATTCTCAGGAATGACCCCATCTTACTCTCTCGCTCTCCAAGGTGGAGGAGCGTCGAAAGGACGGAAGCTGCGACGTGAGCCAGTTCCTTGGGGTTTACGTGCCAGCTTCTTAGCATGTGGGAGCCCCTGGCCTTAGCTTTCACACCTGTAAACACATTGTTCATAATACCCTGACCTGTTGTGGGCTTAAGTGAACTAGAGCATGTGGCAGTCTCCAGCACACAGACTGGCACATGGGAGGGCTCAGCTGACATGCTCGAGGTGCGCTGGTACCCAGCCCAGACTGTCTGCTGTGGACCCATCCACATGCCGCCGCCTTCTGAGCAGTTGTTCATTGAGGAAAAGGCCAGTGGGTGACATCGGGGGTTCCTCCCAGCCTTGTCTAGACTGTGCACACGTGAACAGGCGGCCTGTTAAGGAGAGGGGTGGGGCTGGCTGGGGAGGCTTTGCCTTGGCGAGGGCTTCCCAGCAGCTATAAATTAAAGCAGTCATTGTTCACCCCAATGTGGCAAGCTTACGCATGTGACACATGTGTACTACAGGCCAAGAAAGAGTGTGTGTGTGTGTGTGAGAGAGAGAGAGAGAGGGAGAGAGAGAGAGAGAGCATGCGAGTGAGCGAGCATGCAAGTGTGAGCACCTTAAAAAAATAAAGGCAGTTTTAGGAAATCTAATCTGTCTTGTTGCATTTCAACCTGACTCAACCTGATTTCTGTGATGGCCAGGAGTAACAAATTGAATATCTCCTCAAGCTAAAGGGTAATTATGTCCCTGGGCTAGGATTTAAAATGCCTTTTCCACCAGAGCAATGAGGCCTGACTGATGGATCGGATGTGCTGTCATCTGGCTCCCACTGTTGGATGGATGGCCCCTCGTGTGAGGTCACATGGCCCTCACTTGTGCAGGTCACATCTTCCATGAGGCACCTCTGCACCGGGCCTCCGGGACTGGTGGGAACCAGTCCTCATTCTTAAGGAGTCCCCGAGCTAGTGGGAGAAACAAAGAGATGAGAATACTGTGGCTGTGGCTGCAATGTGACAAAGCTGCTCTCAGGTAACACTGCCTGGGTGACAATGTCAGCCTGGCCACTCGGGCAAGTCATCTAACCTCTGTGAGCTTCAGGACCTCATTTGTAAATTTAGGACTATAATTTTGCCTTTTTTGTGGAGTTATTGAGAGGGTTAAAGAATATAATGAATACATATTTTTGATGCCATAAAACCATAATAATGATGGTTACTAAGACTTAATAAAATTATTATTTGTAGTAGAAGTCCTAGCAGTGGTAGTTGTAGCAGTAGCTACAATAGTATTAAGCAAGTGTTGCCCTAAGTGTATAGAACATCTCTCAGGGGGCTAACAGTTTAGTTGACTGTCAGGGGACATGCTTTGCTGGTGTTTTTATTGCTGTCCCTGCTGCTAGAGGAGGCAGGTCAGGGTGGGGGTGCGAGTTCCTAGCTGGACAGAAGCAGAACAGATGCTCGGCCTAGAAAAGTGAGTAGAACCCAGAACTTCAGCCTTCCTGGGCACTGGGCCAGGACACAAACACTCAAAAATGGAGTGTAAGTTAGGGGCCATTCTAGACCTATGAAGAAGTAAAAACTGTCCTTCTCTGGTGTCTGTTATCTTAGAGAAGCAGCAGGAGAGAAGTAGGGGAAATTTCCACCAAATGGTGTTCCCAACAAGGAGGAACCTTTAGGGGTGGAGTTCACCAGCATGGTGTGTGTGTGTGTGTTAACTGGGCCATTTTTTAATTCATTCACTGATTCATTTATTCAACTGTTTTAACACCCATTTTAGAATGCATAAACTTCACAAGTATTTATTGAACATCTATGTACAAAATACGTACCTTGCCTAACATCACACAGCTGGTGAAGTAGCTTTGGGACTCAAAGGAGTTCAGCATTGGCCACTAGAGTCCTTGGTATAAATTGTTCCTCTGGAGAATAATTCATCAGAGCTCATCAGCTCCAGAGAGGGACTGGTTCATTTTTTTCCATTCATTTAATAATTTACTTATTTAAATCATTTGTTCATCCACTCAACAAATTATATTAGAGTTTATTCATTCCAAAAATGTTCACATAGTATCTACAAATGGCAAGGTGTCTACTACATGCTGTCTGCTGGTGTGAAGTTTCCCCCCACATGAGAGCAGGGGGACATTGGGGTATTTCAAGTATATGGTGACTTGCTCAACATGACATATCTGGTAAGCGATGGTCCTGGGATTTGCACTTCGCTTTGCTGTAGCTTGGTGTTTTACATCTATCCCATATCACTCAAGATAGTTTAGATCAAGAGCATTATTTTAATACTTTTCTGCCTCATCTAAGTATTCAGACTTGAAGTTTCCCTTATGCAATCGACAACATAATGCTGTGGTGGCTTGTCTGCAAATGTAGTAGTGTCCAACAATCCCAGACCTCCTTAGATGCAGAAGCCACTCCTCTCATTGAGGGGTGGAGTCTGTTTCCCTCCTCTTGAGTCTGTGTTGCTCTTATGACTTGCTTTGACCAATAAAATGTAGTGGACTTGATGCTCTACCAGTTTCCAACCTAGTCCTTGAGAGACCTGCCAGCTTCTGTGTTTGCTTTCATGGAAGCTGTGTAAAGGCCTACTTGGGAGGGTAAGAGACTATGAAGAAAGAAAGAGAAACTCAGCTGGATCCAAGCCACATGGCCTATCCCAGCTTAGGTGCCAGACATGTGGGTGAAGCCATCTTTGCTCTCTGGTCCAGTAGAGCCAGCTGACACCATGCAGAACAAAGACAAACCACCATGTTGAGCCCTGCCCAGGTTGCAACATCATAAGCAAATAAATGACTGTTGTTTTAAGACACTGATTTTTGAGGTTGTTTGTTACACAGTGATAGATAACTGAGATGAGCATGCTAAGTGTTATTTAATTCTCATGACAATCTTAGTAGTGCCCAGCCCCACTGGCCAAGTGCAGCTAATTTACCCTTCACTTTGCGTATACCTGACCCAGCCTAACACCCAGGAAGCTGAGGACTTTGCAGATGAGGAAACTAATACAGGGAGGCGAAGGGTATGTGTCTCATAGTGGTAGAAGTAGGCTTCAAACCCAGGTGGTCTGACTCCAGTGTCCATGGTTGTAACCATTGTGCTCCCTTACCTAGGTTCTCCCAGCTCCTTTAGGCATGCCTGAACCTTCTGTGCCCTGAGTCACAGGCTTAGAGCTGAGCCACAGTCCTGGGTTCGATCACCTGGGAGTCAGTTAGTTTTGGCCGGAAACAAGGCCACACTTGGCTGGCTCACTCCGGCCACCCCACAGCTATCGTGTTGCAGACCAGAGGAGGATCAGGTATGAGTGTCTCATGTGAACAGTCTCCACCACTGGACAGACCACTCAGAAACTGTCTGGCAGGGCATATCCTTCTTACAACCAAAGGGCCACATGTTCTTCCAGTTGAAGGGGCTGTGACGGGTCTGTAGGAGCCCTTTCCAGATGTGAGGGAAGCAATGTCTCGTCTACACACACAGGGGTCTCCTGAAACCCTCCTTGAGCCTGCAAGGTCACCTGGCATCATTTTGAACATACTGAACGTCGGGGGCTCAGAGCCAACACCACTGCAGAGTGGCACGGGCCACGCACGAGGCAGCACCCTACACCCCCTGCTCCTGCCAGGCAGGAATCATTACTGGCATTTTGCTAATCACAGAATGGAAGGGCAGAATTGGAACCTCCTCCGGTGCTGGACTCGCCCTGTCCCCAGCCCTGCTGCCCAAGAGGAGCCTCATGGAAGCCACCATGCGACAAGAGCTTCCGGCTGTCAGTGAGAAGGTTGTGGTCATCCTCCAGGTTCTCGGCGTCCTTGTATTTTTCATTAAGTTATTCACTCCCTCACCTCACACGTGAGCATCTGTGCCAGGAACTCACGCTGGTGCTGGGGACGCAGTGGTGCACAGGGCAGACAGACCAGGCTGTTCCCAAGGGGCTTGCATTCTAGTGGCAGGACGTGGCTTCCCCAAATGAGGAGATGGTGTGAGGACACCCATACCCGATATTTACTGTGACCCTCCAAAGAGGGAAGGTAACTGGTTCCAGCTGATCTAGGAATGGAGGACTTACCTGTAACGGTGACATCTGTTCAGTAGATTGCAAAGGGACCTGTGCTCCTTTCCTTTGCCAGCACAGACACAAATACACGCCCTAGGCTGGTCGGAGTCTTCTTGCTGTCCCAGATCTGAGCTAAACAGGCTCGGTGAAAAAGCAACAAAGTTTTTCTCCAGCAGGTGGTGTTCCAGAAAACTTTTGGTCTCTGTTGAAGGGAACTTGGGGTTCTGAGCCCAAAACTCTGCTCCTGGTAGAGAGAGGCCAGCTAATTTTCTTTGTCCACCGGTCCATTGGTTTATTCAGTACTTATTTGGCATTCAGAACTGTCTGAGAATTTGTTGGTGATAACAAAAGAGTGGAAATAATAAAAATAAAATTGTTTCAAGCGTCAGAGGGGTTATGATCTAGATGAGGAGCAGGACGTTCCCATGTGAGAGAGCTGAGCGGTGCTGCAAATAGCAGACAGAGGATGGCACGGGCAGGACAGATGGCACCAGCGAGGGCCACAGCCTGGGCCCTGTGGCATTGGGGGATGTTGAGTTGGTGCAACTCCTGCTGGAATGCAAAGGATGGGATGGCCTCGCAGAGGCAAGCAAGGAAAAAGCCATTTTGAGTGGGCAAAAGTGTGGATTTAGTGATAAGAAAGGAGCCAGAGGTGAGAGTAGAGAGATTCGCTGGAATCCGGGAGTGTGCAGAAGGAAGGGCCTTCAGAGGTCGTTGGCATAACCCGGTCATTTGATCCTGGAGGAAGGTGAAGTACCTTTTTGCCTGGATGTCGCCAGCCTGCGGGTCCCTCCTCTCTGGGGTACTTGTCAAGGAGCTGGGGCACAGTCAGAGCCAATCTGCTGTGGGGAGGCCTTGCATGGCAGGCTGAGGCTTTAGAATCGTATGCTGGAGGCAACAGGACCTGCTGGAGGTTTCTGAGCAGGGAGCCATGTCATAATGTTAATAGTATATTAAGAGTAAGTGGCGATCAATGTTGAAAATTCTCCAATAGATTTTTTCTGTCTCAAACCCACTGCATGGTTGCCACAAGTTCTTTCTTCCTCTCCCCCTCTTCAGGATTTCCCCTGGGAAGGCAAATTTCTCATTCCCTTATTATGCAGGGTAATTTCCCGACCACCTTTGTCTTGAGTTTGCTTTTGGAATCTTGTCCGTCACCCTTAGCACTTTCATAAGCCGTTTTCTGCAGAGTGTTCACTCCCTAAAAGATTTGGTGAGTGGAATATTCTCTTTCTCTCTATATTATGTTCAGCACCAAAGCTTATGCTTGAATTGCTGTTATTTATAAAATGTCTAATAGGAAAAAGGACCCTACCCCAAGACTGGTTTTATTTCATCATTTGCCCAATTGAAGACTCTAGCCTGTAATTTTGCCAGTAGCTCTTAGACTTAGATATCTTTGGCCACAGAAATAAGAAATGAGTTGGCGAGATGGGGAATGAGAAATTGCCTTGGATATAAATGCAGATTCCTAGTGTGAGGCACCATGATACTTTCTAAAACAGGGATTGGATGTTGGCTTGGTTTAGGGTGTGAGTTGGTTCATATTGCACAAGTCTGAGATGGCACATGGAAAAGGGGGCTGGGTTTGCCAGAGGGGTGTGTGTGTTTGTGTGCATACATGTATGAATCTTCTGAGTCTCTGGGTGCCCAGGTCTGCCAGCTCCGGTCAGCACAAGTGACTACAAAAGCAAAGAAGAGCTTGAGTCTTGCTTAGCAATCAGAAGACAAAAATCATTACAGAAAAGTCCTGTCCCTATCGCCTCTCTGTCTATATTGGAAAGAGCATTGGTTCTGGCAAAATTTTGCTCAATCTGTAGAAGCGTCCGTTTGATAACCTACCTTCAAGATTCCTTCTGAAGCCAAGAAGTCGAACTTCACTATTATTTAATAAAGTTTCAAGATAGTATTAAAAAAAAAAAAAGGATTCTCCTGTGCTGGTGGCTGAGGAAGTCTTGCTTATTTCCCTTTCCGTATTTATTTATTTTATTTTTTGCACATAGACACTGATTATAAAAAATCGCTCTGAGGTTGATAAAAACCAGCCTTCCCCAGTCTGCTCAGGGAGTTGCCTTATTTCCAATTATCCAACTCACTGGCTGCTAAAGTATTGCTCCTTCAGCGCTACAGACAAGGGGAATTAGTTACAGAGGCAAATTGCTTTGTTGTGTTTCTCGCCTGAGCCATAATTCGTGTGGAGGGGCATCGGGCGTTGTGCTGGGATCCTTATTCACAGCGCAAGTGTGTGTGAAAGCTCATCCCCACCTCGGGCACTGCTGGGGGGCTGCCCATCCGTCACCTGAACCAGAGCCGGACAAACACGCTCTCCACCATTCTTTGGGCCAGGTGCCCTCACATTCTGATGAACCACCACGGCTTCTAATTATTTACCATTCTCAATTATTAACACATAGTGTCCCAAATGCTTTCGGCACTAGGAACACCTCGTAGAATGCAATGCCCCATGGAATCAGAATATTTTAAAATGACAGCGAATATTTGGAAGATGCATTATCTTTGCTGTTGCTCAGATCCGAGTTTGAGTCCTGCCTCTGCCACTTGTCGGTTCTATTGAATCTCTGTTTGCTCATCAGCAAAAGGTGGTCAATGCTTATCCGAGAGGTGACACAGGACTGGGTGAAATAACACATGTGAATCATGTCACTCGGTATCTGGTGCCTAGCACTCATGCAGCTATTAATAGTTTCCTTCCTTGGGCCAGGTAGACTCTGTTTAATTCACCCCTCACTTATTGAGTGTCTACTGTATGCTAGACAGTGAGTGGGGGTCTGGGGATACAGCAACAAATAAGATATGGTCCCCGCTCTCTGGAGTCTTGTAGCATGGATTAAGCACAGTAGCATATGTGACAAACTGTTTAATGTAAGAATACAGTGAGACTTCTACCTCTCCTGACCAGTTTGGCCTTGTGCTCCCTGAAGTAGCAAGGTACAACTGAAAAGCCAGCTTAGCTCCCCCCACTCTCTTTCTATTAATTTTTTTTATTTCAGCATATTATGGGGGTACCAATGTTTAGGTTACATATATTGCCTTCGCCCCACCCGAGTCAGGGCTTTAAGTGTATCCATCCCCCAGACAGTGTGCACCGCATACATTAGGCATGAATATACCCATCCTCTCCCCCCCACCTGCCTGATACCCGAAGAATATTACTACCATATGTGCACATAAGTATTGATCAGTTAATACCAATTTGATGGTGAGTACATGTGGTGCTTGTTTTTCCATTCTTGTGATACTTGGTAGAATGGGCTCCAGCTCTATCCAGGATAATACAAGAGGTGC
>CAUYPO010050229.1:0-26201 GCA_963574435.1 Cheirogaleus major | reverse complement strand
CCACGCCGGGTCCCCCACGCCCAGCACCTCCCGCGCCCGCCAGCCCGCCCCTGCCCCGGGTGACACGCCCTGCCACCTGCGCTGGGCCACGCCCACACCGGGTCCCCCCCAGGCCCAGCACCTCCCGCGCCCGCCAGCCCGCCCCTGCCCCGGGTGACACGCCCTGCCACCTGCGCTGGGCCACGCCCACGCCGGGTTCCCACACGCCCAGCACCTCCCGCACCGGCCAGCCCGCCCCTGCCCCGGTGACACGCCCTGCCACCTGCGCTGGGCCACGCCCACGCCGAGTCCCCCAGGCCCAGCACCTCCCGCACCGGCCAGCCCTCCCCTGCCCTGGGTGACACACCCTGCCCCCTGTGCTGGGCCACGCCCACACCCTCTCCACACCCGCCCAACACCACCCCCACGGGCTCACAGACCCCCTCCTCCCCTCCAAGTGACCCTTCCCTCGGGTCCCCCCGCCCTGTTCCCTGCCTGGCCATGTCCCCGGCACCCCGCGCCTACGCCCTCTGCCCGCTGAGCTGCTGCCCGCCCCAGAGGTCCCTTTACCGCGTTCCCACCTGAGCCCAAGTTCTCCCCGGGACATGGCCCCTCCCCCATGCCCCTTAGCTGCACCCTGTGACCTCCAAGGCACCCCCCTCCGGACGTGGCCCTGCCTGGCGCCTCACCACTAGTGACACTGGCTCCCTCACACTCCTCACCCGCGCGGGAGTGGCACTGTGCTCCCACCCCTCAGCACCCTGAGTGTCCTCCCTGCCGCCGGCTGAGCAAGAGCCCCTGCCTCAGGGCCACGCCCACGCAGCTGCCTCGTGTCCCCCTCCCAGGTTGCTTCTGTCCCTGAAGCACTCCGGCACACCCCGGGGGTGATATGGGCCCCTCCCCGATAGCCCGTAAGCATTGCCGGTCACCCCACGTCCTCTGTCCAAGAGCCCTGTCCTGAGGCGACCTGGACCTGGCCGTGGTCTTGACCTGTAGGAGCTCCCACCCCTCCCTAGATGATGCCAGCTATGAGACCCCCTGACTAAGCCCACTCCTGACTTCAAGTGCCCCCATGGCGTGGGTCCCACCTCCTCCCCATGTGACACCCACCCCCTGCCCTGGGAGACACTCCTTGCCTGTCTCCCAGCTTGGGCTCCTCGAGGTGGCCTGCCCCAAGAGTCCTGACGAGGCTCACTGCTGACTCCAGGAGTCCCCACCCCCAAGGGACCTCACTCCCGTCCCCATGTCCCCTAGCCCTCACCCACAAGCCTCATCGTGACCCCCACATCCCTTAACTGGACCAGTCTCCAGCCCCAGCAGTGGCACTGCCTGCCACACCATTTCTGCCCAGACTTCTCCCCTTCGCAGAGCCTCATCGCAGTGATGACCCCACCCGCACCTGTGCCCGTTGTCACACTCACAGTCTCCCCTGGGACTCGCCCGCCCCATAAGGTGCCACTCGTCATGGTGCTGACCCCTCACTCCTGCACTAAGGTGCCTCCCTCTCCAGCTCCCCCCGCAGGATGCAGCCCCTCCCATTCCCGCACCCAGGTGCCATTAGCCCGCCAGGCATCGCTCCTGCCTAGCTGGCCCTGAGGTTCACCTGGCAGGTGGCCCTCCCTTGTCCCCCATGCTCCTCCAAGGGTCCCAGACTCACAACTGGAAGCTCTCGTTGTACTTGGGAGCCCAGCTGTTGTTCTTGGATTTGGTCGCAAACTTGCGTTTCTTGTCGCTAAGGTGGGGCCCAATGATGTTGACCTCGATGAATGGCCGGAAGATGCCAGAGGTCTGCCACTTGAGGTCATTGGCAGCCACCACTGTTGGGAGGAAGCAGAAGGTAAGACTGGTCACGATTCCCCAGTGATGTCTGTGGTTTTCAAAACCTATCTGAAATAAAGATGACATTTCCTAGCATGTCCCTGTGGCTACGTGTGGCCATATGACTAACTTCTGCCCAGTGAGATGAGGGAAGTGAGGTGCACAGCTTCTCCGTTGTGCCTTAGAAGAAAGTGAGCCCTGAACTTTCTCCTTCCCCTAGCTTCAGGCTACAGTGCTGGTGGGGGCTGAGCACTTTAGAACCCTGTAGAGGAGGAAAAACACATCAGGGACGAAAGTGCAAGAAAAGATGGCAGGGGCATCGCTATAGAGTCCTGTGACACTGTTTGCACTCCTGGATCCAGCCATGCCTGAAGGTGCTTAACTCTGGACTTCTCAGTTTTATGAAGCATTAGACAAAAAAAATGTTCTTTTTTTTTCTTTTTCTTTTTTTGAGACAGAGTCTTACTCTGTGGCCCCAGGTGGAGTGCAGTGGCCTCATCACAGCTCACAGCAACCTCAAACTCCTGGGCTCAATGGATCCTCCTGCCTCAGCCTCCCTAGTAGCTGGCACTACAGGCATGCACCACCATGCCCGGCTAAGTTTGTGTGTGTGTGTGTGTGTATATATATATACATTTTTTTTAGTTGTCCAGCTAATTTCTTTCTATTTTTTTAGTAGAGACGGGGTCTCGTTCTTGCTCAGGCTGGTCTTAAACTCCTGAGCTCAAGCGATCCTCCCGCCTTGGACTCCTAGAGTGCCAGAATTACAGGTGTGAGCCACCACGCCCGGCCCGAAAATATTTTTCTTGCTTAAGCCAGTTTCGAGTTTGGTTTCCGTCTTAGAACCCAGTGAGTCCTGGCTGAGGCATACTCCCTCCCACGCCAGACCACTCACCTTTCACCGTGACCTTGTGTTCCCCAGTTCCCGGATGCGTGAAGAGCTCAACGTGGACAGAGACTTCACCCACGGGGTCTTCCACACCCGAGCCTGGGCAGGGTGGGGGAGGATGCTTGGTGTGAGCTCTGTTCCTTCCTACCCACTAGGAGGGACCGTGACTTCCGCCCGCCCACCACGTGCTGGCGGCACCAGGTCATCAGCCCTGACGGGAATGCGCTCAGGGGGCCAGGCTGGTAGGTCCTCGTAGGAAGCCAAGAATCCTGGGTTCTGGCCCTTAACTGTCTTGCTGTGTGATCTCAGGAAGATCCCTTAACCTCTCTGAGCCTAATGCAATTGTTTTCCTTTATCTCCTTTCACCAACTACCGTGTTGTCGAAACTCAGTATTCGTGTTACACTACCTCTCGGCAGCATCTGACACCCTGGCCTCCTGCGCCTGTTTCTCCCCTTGGAGAATGCCGCACATTCCAGGTTCCCGTCCTACAGACTGGCCACTTGTGCGCTGGAAAATCCTGCCAGCTCTACCTTCAAAGTGCATCCAGAATCGCACCCATGTCTTTGACCCCCATCCCGGTCCCGCCTCCATCATCGTGTGCCTGGACTATTGCAGTAGCCTCCCTGGCCAGCCTCGCTGGCCTCCCTGCTTCCGTCCTCCCAGCCACTCTCAACACGCCAGCCAGAGAAATCCCTTTAAGTCAGATCTTGTCTCTCTTCTGTTCGAAACTCTTCCATGGCTCCCGCTCACTCTGAAGTGATCAGGTCTTGTTTGGTGACCTGCAACGTCCCTCTCAAGATGCCCCTCACTACCACCTCTCCTGCCTCAGTTTCCCCCACTCTGGCCCTTGTTAGCTTTGATCCAGTCCCAAGGGCCATCTCAGTGCATCGCCTGACCCAGAAACTTTGTCTCTACTGAAGTGACAGCTTGTAGGGGGACCTTCTATTTTCCCTAGCCGTATCCCCCTTCGAACCCAGAATCTAAGTTTCTGTTGAGAAATGCTCCCACGCTCCCCTCGGAGCTGTGGTCAGGTAGGATGGGCTCCCTCCCACACAGCCGCCCAATCAGAGCGTCCTCTGTCCATGGCCACAGTGATTGGCTTAGGGATGGTCATGTGACCCAAGCTGGGCCAATAGAAGTTGGGCTTGGGACTTTGGCTGTGACGTTAGAAAAGGCTCTCTAGTGTGCTAAGCGGGCAGGGCCGTCTCTGCCCGGTGAGAGGAGAGCCCGCCCCACAGTGGTCTCTACGGAGACCAACGGCCAATGGTATTGTTGGAGACTCTGGATCCAGCTATTCCTGAAGCCAACCGAACCCCTCATCTTTCAGTTGTGGTGCCAAAAATTCCTTTTTCTGCTTGAGTCATGCATGAGGTGCACTTCTGTTCTGGGCCACCACAGTGTCCTCCTGAATGTCTGGTTCTGACAGGGGTTGCCAAAGAGGCGGCCTGAAAGCTTCTGTCCTGGTTCCCCCATCTGTGACTCAGAAGGGCATTCCACCGGGCCTGCGGACCTGTGGCCGCCAGCACCCCTGAAGGTCCCCTCCCAGCCCCCAGGCAGCCCCCCACTCTTGGATCGCCCCATGCACAGGGAGAACAAGGGGAAAGTCGGAGGCGGGGGTGGGAGACTGGGTCACTCGAAGGTCGATCTGGGTCGCCTCGCGCTGGACAGGAAGTGACTGAGGGTCAGGAGCGGACGCGAGAGAGACCCCGTCACCCCGGGACCGGGGCATGTGCCCATCCCAGACCGCCTTCCTGGTCATCTCCGGTTCCCGTTTCCCCCCCACCCCATCACATGCTCAGCCTCACCCCCCCCCCCCAGGCTGATGCTTCAGAGCAAGCTCAATCCGGGCCAGACCGGGGTGCCAGGGGGAGCCGGACAGCGGTGGGGCCAGTGAGGGGCGGGCCGAGGCCAGAGCTAGTAAGAGGGGGAGGAGGGCAGGGCTGGGCGCCCCCATCCCGTGGTTTGCTGGCTCCACAGGGAAGGGTCTTTCCTGGGCCTCTCCGATTCCCTTAACCCCACTCCCCACTCCCCGGGCCCCGGGCCCTTTGCCGGGGAAGGTTCTCTGGGCAAGCGGTTTACCCCCTTGGGCGCTCAGCATCCTCATCTGTGGAGTGACGGGCCCTGGTGGGGCAGTTGGAGAGACCTTTCTGTGAGTCCCCAAGAAATGCCTGGTACAGGCTCTGGCTCAGAGTTAGGCCCTGATAAATGTATTTCTTTCTTTTCTTTGTTATTTTTTTCTGTGCTGGGGTCTCGTTCTGTTGCTCAGGCTGGGATACAGTGCTGTGATCATAGCCCGCTGCAACCTTGAACTTCTGGGCTCAGGTGATCCTCCCCAGCCTCCTGAGGAACTGGGACCACAGATGTGCCACAGCCACGCCCGGGTAGTTTAAAAATAGGTTCTTTTCTTTTCTTTTCTTTTCTTTCTTTCTTTCTTTCTTTCTTTCTTTCTTTCTTTCTTTCTTTCTTTCTTTCTTTCTCCTTCCTTCCTTCCCTCCCTCCCTCCCTCCCTCCCTTCCTTCCTTCCTTCCTTCCTTCCTTCCTTCCTCTTTCTTTCCCTTTCTTTCTCTTCTTCTTTCTTTTGACAGAGTCTCACTCTGTTGCCCAGGCTGGAGTGCCGTGGCATCAGCCTAGCTCATACCAACCTCAAACTCCTGGGCTCAAGCGATGCTCCTGCCTCAGCCTCCTGAGTACCTGGGACTACAGGCATGCGCCACCGTGCCTGGCTAATTTTTTTCTATATATTTTTAGTTGTCCAACTAATTTCTTTCTATTTTTAGTAGAGATGGGACCTCGCTCTTGCTCAGGCTGAGCTTGAACTCCTGATCTCCAGCCATCTGCCTGCCTGGGCCTCCCAGAGTGCTAAGATTACAGATGTGAGCCACCACGCCCAGCCCTTTCTTTTCTTTTTTGTTTTTTGGGTTTTTTTTAAGCAATAGCTTTTGAACTTTATGCCTTATAATCACCTGAGGTGCTTTTGAAAAAGAGAATGCCTTACTGCACCCCAGACCAACTGAATCAGAATTTCTGGAGATTGAGCCTGACATACACATTTTTTAAAGCTCCCCGGGCAATTCTGAGGAGTGGATTAAGTGTTGTATGTAGCTTGTAGCAGAAGGAATTTTGTCTGTGTTCTCAGAACCCCCACCTCTTACTCATCTCATGAGCTTCTTTAAGATCCAGGGGACAGCTTTATACTTCATTAGTTTCAGAGTCGCATTTAATTTTCGTGAATTAGTCCATTAAAAGTTTACTGTGGTGGCTCTCAGAGTGTGGGCCTAGGACAGCGGCAGCCACACCTGGGAACCTGATAGAAATGCACATTCTTGGACCCCACCCTGGACCTCTGAGTAAGATACCGAGGACAGGCCACAGTTTGTGAATACAAGCCCTCAAGAAGATTCCGATGCCTGCCAGAGGTGGAAAACCGCTTATAAACTACACGTACATGGTGCTGGGGTCTGGATAGACCAGAGGAGCAGGAGAAGTGCACTTGTCCTTAGAGGACTCACATGAGAAAGGCTCAACAGTGAGAGAGAAAGGCGTCCTCCTCCCTGTAAGGCGATATTTTATGACAGATGCCGTTTCGGGTTTCAGTTGGAGCCCAGAAGAGGGTCTAATTCTACCTCTGTGATAGGGACAATTTCTCAAAAAGGGAATATTTAGGTAGGCCTCAAAGAATGGGACCTTCACCTGGCCTCCAGGCAGAGGGAAAAGAATGAGTAAATACTTGTAGGCCCTGAGCTCCTTCAGCAAACTCTCCAATTCTTGTCATTTGTATAAATGCAAAGATCTTATCATAGCAGATGCTAAAGTTTTAGAATTTCCTGCTTTATTTTTCTAAATTACTACGAGGAAACTTACAATGTCAAAAGTAAAGTTCTGGAGAGGTGACACATTCTACATTTAAAAATTAAAACGGTCTTTTTTTTTTTTTTTGAAAGTAAAAACTGGATATGTGAAGACTTGAACTAGAGTCTAGATTGTAGTTGATAGCTTTACCTTTCTCCCCAAGAGCATGATTTTTCCCTAAAACTTGTTATGAATAAGCAAAATGACTACTTACACCCTTTGTTTAATTCTTGCTACAGAAAGTAAAGAGAGAACTGAAAAAGTTAGCATAATTCTAGATACAATTATATACATGTTAAATCACACTGAACTCAGCAAATGTCACTCATGTTAGTCGAGCTACTACTTATGGATTAGAAGAAACATCTATTTCCTGATTCAGTGCTGAAAATTGTACATGCTTCCCTGTTTATTTGCAGAGATCATTTGCTAAAATGCGGCAACTGGTGTTGCCTTGTGTACTCATGCCCTTATAGAAAAGGAAACATCGAAGGAAAGCCCCCTGCTTACTTTGCAGTTGTGTCAAGAACGTTGTGAGGGATTTTATTTTAAAAACAGAAATGTAATACCTGACGATTTTACCACTGTGGACAAGCAGGCCTGCACACTGGGTGATGTCATGATTGCTTTAGCAGTTGCTTTGCTCTGCATTCGATATCACTGTGACTCTTTGCTAAGGTTCTTGTCTTTTACTCCAGGTTTTGGATGAAAGTGATGCATTGCATATTGTCTCTTTGACATGACAAACTGACATTTGTGTGTGAAAAACTGTGCTTCTTTTGGCTCCTTTACTCAAATTCTCCATTATTTTAGTGTCTGAAATAAAAACAAATCATTTATTGAATTTGTGCAATTGCAAGTCCTTAAGGACAGGCAAGTATGTCCTGAGAATTTCTGATCATTCTATGCAGGATTTCAGAAAGTTTTCAAAAAATGTTTTTCAATGTCAAAAACCTGGTTTTGTTTATTTAACAGCAAACATTGGATACCTCAAAGCTGTAAGGAGATTTAATTGTGATGGTTTATCTTCCTTTACGTGATTATCTCCTAGTTCATTCTCATATACTATAAGCCATTGTAAATGCTTACAATCGTGTTGAACAAGATAAATTAGACAAACTATTTTAAGTTTGTTCTAGTGCTAACTTGCAAGATATGATTCCTACTAGATTTTTTTACTACAGTATATTTTAATATAGTATTAGAAAATTAAAGTTACCTTTTTATAGGAAACTAGAACCCCCAGTTTCATCCACTTTTGATTAAGTCCAAATTAATGACAGGAAAACATAAGGTGGTTATTGCAGAATTATTGTCACCTGTTGCTTTTTAAGGTACTGCTTTAAAAGGACTTTTAAATATGGTGCATTTCAGAACTTTTTCTTGGCTTTGATTTGGTATAAAGTTACCAGAGTATCAGAAATTTCATCCTTATGGTTACCTCTTGATTTCTTTCTCTCTGCTGACATTTCCTGGTGCTTTAATAGACTCTAAGCATGGAACATATTTATGAGTAAGAATAATATATTGCCTTAATGTTTCCTTCCTTCCCTTCCTCCCTTGCTCCCTCCCTCCCTCTCTCTTTCTTTCTCCTTCCTTTCTTCCTTGTTTTTCTCTTTTTTTGCAAACTTATGAATCAGCCTTCACAGAGAAAGAAAAGTTTTGGTAAATGACTGGAAATGACACTTTGCAAATGACTGCAAATGAAAAACTTTGTCAAATGGCTGTAAAAATATGCTATAAAATTTTTGAAAGAAAGTGTCAAAGACATTCAATGTTTGTGATTTTACAAGTGTGCATATACAGGTATTGTTCCCTGAAAACTGGTATTTCTAAAGAAGTTTTTCTTAGTACGTGGCTTAATGTATTTTTTCCTGTAATTTTTTGTTAATTATAATGAGAGAGAAAAGAGGTTAGAATCTATCCTCTCAGTTTCAACTTCCATAAAATAACTAGATGATCCTAAGACTCAAAACATCTAGGGAAATTAAAAGCAAATCTAAATTCATGCAAGATATGTATTTAAACACGTTGATAATAAATGTGCTCTCCCTGTAATTTAGATGCCAAAACACTGATGTCATAATAATAATAACACCTTGTATTTGTACAGCACTTTAGAGTTTACACAATGCCTTAATATCCACCTCTTTGAGCCTCCTAACAACCCTACAGAATTGAGATAATTATCCACATTTGAAGGTGAGGGACCTGGCTCAGAGCAATTCTGCAGTTTGCCCATGGTCACCTGGCGAGTAGACATTAAGGCCCCGGGTGCTTTTCTGCTGTGCAACACCGGCTCACAACTCAGGTGTCCAAGGTTCCCAAGAACTCTCCTTACTCCTCCTTTGAGACTTAGTTGTGTTATTTTTGAAGCTAAAAATGATGCCTCCTATTACTTTTAGTCCTGTTTGTTAATCAAAAGGCTAGCATAAAGTATTCTTCAAAATGTATTATACTTCTATTAGTAATATTTAATGTGCTTCACAATTTCTGTATATTTCTGTATATTTTCTGTCTGTTTCTGTATATTTCTCTTCTGTTTTGGATCATTTCTCATTTTTCCTCGTCGTATGTAGTTTTTTTTAGAGCCAAGTCTCTTGTGTATGTGTTATAACTGCCCATTTTATAAGATACAGAGAAATGAATTTGTGAGCCTTGAAAACATTTACTTTAGAAATTGGAAGTATGACGTTATAACATCATGTCATAAGCTTCTATAAATTTTTCAGACCTATAAATATTTGCAGGAAAAAATGAGGGGAGAAAGCAACTCAACTCAGTGTTGGGTCAGTTAGCAATGCCTATGACAAAGTGTGGTAATTCACTTACATGGATCTGCAAGAGTCATTTCTGTGATTTAAATGAAAGCACATACTTAAACTCATTAGGGTGTGAAACAACTATTATGAAAAGAGACAAAGTTAACAAATAGTGTGGCCCCGCAGGAGTGTTCATTTTCTATATCAAACCTGTTATAAGAAGCCAGTCTGGCTGGGATTATACTTGCAAGCATTGACTTTTAAGGATAAATTATTACAAATATCAAATGATTCACTTGGAGGGGCTTTGTTGGTTGAGGAATGGAATGCGGAAATGTGATGTGAGTAGAACTCTCGTTGATGGTGAAATACCTCTCCCAGAAGAAATTTCAAAATGCAGTGTTCAATGTTCATTTTCCTCCACTAGGAAGGAAGGGCCTTTTTTGTGGGTTGTTTTTTTTTTTTTGGTTATTTTTTATTACTAACATAGTGAAACTTTTCAGTACTCCAGCTGAAATTCCCCAAAATCACATTTCTATTTCATGATTTGAAAGTGAAATAGGAAAAGTTCTGTGTTCCGGCTGAGTAATTGATTTTCAGTTGTTATCTATATACTGCAGGTATGTAGATTTAAAGAATATTGCTAGGAGAACACATTGATTTTTCAGGCCTGGAATGACATATCTCTTGTTGAATAAGTAAACCTTTCCAGTAAACAGGCAGCGAGTACATTGATTTCAAGGTGGCTTTAGTCACTGGGCCTCTAAGTCTTGCAAAAGTTACTTGGGCAAAAGCTATGCCATTTCACCTCAGTCAACAAGAGTCTGCTCAGCCAAGGAAGAATAGAAAGTTGAGCAGTTTGGTGAAGTGGGACAACATAGAGTCAGCTAAACGAGTCACTTGGTTTTTCACTTCACTTTTACCTTTAAAGACTCTTTCTCGTTTGAATGAAGATTTAGTGATGTGCCTGGTTTTGGGGAGAGACAGGTGAATGATAAAAGTCCAAGATGGGTAGAAGACTTGAGTGGTTATCTGAGTCCATCTTTCCTTGTGGTATTGTTCTGAAAATCTTGGCTAGAAAAGCTAGGCTTCTACGTTTGTTGGGCAGTGGCTACTAAACATTCATAATGTTGGTCTGTTGCAAAAACCAGACATTTGAATTAGAGCCAGGGAAATAAGTAGTCATGAATTCAAGGCCTGAACCATGCTAATGGACCCAATGACAATGGAGTGCCAAGGACAGCAGAGTTGCCAGTAGTATATTCTTCTCTTGCAGCTTTTGGAATTTTGTGTGTGGTTTCTTTATTCCTTCCTTGGAGAAGGGAAAGATTAGGGTTCTTTGGATTTGATTTTGGGGAGATGTTGGACTTTGTTTTCCTCCCAGACTTGCATCCTTTCAAAGTGACAAGAGAAGACGCAGAATGAGGTTGTGGCCACAGGTGAGATGGAATGGTGTTGAGCACAGGTGTGTTGAATGCACCTTGGCAGCCTTCTAGAAGTTTTACAAGCTCGGTGACTTCTGAACACTATTTACAAGGTTTATTTTTTAATTAAAAGAGAACCTCTAGGTACCCCATCATGTGATAGCAGTAGTAATGACCTCATGATAGTCACATGTCCCATTCACAAGATGTTCTCCCAAGCCAAAAAAGTCTAAGTTTAAGAGTAGTCTTAAAAGTAGCAGATGATAATTAATTAATACCCAGTGATTTTGAAATGAGACATCAAACATACCAACTTAGTAGTGTCATCCTTAGAGGCAGAGAGAGAATGATTACATCACCAGTCCAGCTCTATCTGAAGAAGTAGCTTAGCATAACAGGGTGGAGGTTAAACGGGCCTATGAGGGAAAAAATTATGTCTAAAGATGAATTTTCTTTCACAAAGAGTTTGCTCAAGTGGAGTTCCCTTCTCTATGTGGGCATCTCCAGCACACAGGTCTCCTGAGCCCTTAAATATTAAGTGAGCAGAGGCCTGGCATGATCCAGGGGTTCTGGCATCCCGGGGTGAATGTCAGTCATGGCATAAATAACCAGATGTGTTCACAGTTTGGCACATCTGACTCCAAATAAGTGACTGCCACTTGCTCTCGGCCATTGAGGTTGGTGACCGCATCCTCGTCTGGTCTCCGGTCTCTTGGGCTTTTTGCTGGTGGTGGTGGTGCTTCCTGGCAGAGCCCTCTGCTCACTGACCGGTTCTGTGCGGCGCTGGTTGGCAGAGTCGACTGTCCTGGAGAGTCTGTGTCTGTTTGTGTTTCTTCTGGCTGCAAAGTAGAACGTTTATGTCATTTATTAAAAATGGAGACAATGTTTAGGAGTTTCTTGGCTCAGAGAGAGAAAAGGGGTACTGGGGCCCCCTCCTCAGCCAGGAACTTACGGCAGGTGTGGGGAGAAGGGGTTCATGAGGCTGGAGGTCCGAGGAAGCCCTGGGAATCACGCTGCTCTTGAAACAAAGGTCTCTGTTCCTGGGCAGATGTCTGAAAACTTCGGCTTGCTCTGAGTATATCCAAAGTTGTTCTGTCCGTGTGTAATCCTCTTAATCTGAAAAATATTGTCATAGGCTACTAAATGTATTAGATCAGTGATTCTAGGATGAATCATTACCAATATTCAATAGATGAGTTTTTTGTTCTAGAAAAAGCATGAACTTTCTTGTGTCTACCCTCTATTTGATGTTAAATTTTTTATAAGTAGGAGAAACAAAAAGTGGTCATGGGACTAAAACATGAACACAGAAAACAGTAAATGTACCAAAAAAGACCTGCTGCTATGTGGTGCTTTTTTTTTTTTTTTAATTCAAGTTATTTATTAGCCTTTGCCCTCCTCCGGACGCACAGGGAGGTGCTGCGACGTGCCAGGTGGGGCAGACTCTACGGAGCCACACTCCCTGGCCATGCACATAGGCCCAGCTGGGCTGCAGGTGATGGTGGCCGAGGTGAGTGACCCTGCGAGTCTCAGTTTCCTCAGCTGTGGAATGAGGGTGATGATAGTGCTCACAGGGCTGCGGAGAGGGTAGAATGAGAAGGTTTGTGTGGAGGCCGGCCACCTTCTGTGTTTGTGTGGCCCTGTTGTAGGAGAGGAACCTCAGGGTGAGCAATGCCACCTTCCCTCCCCGAGGTCGCCGATGGCAGAAGCGGGCCTGCACTCCCACTGGAGGGGCTGGGCTCCTGAAGGCTACACGATTCCACCGGGTGTCCCTCCTGGGTCCTGGATCCTCAGGAAGTCACCACGGCCTGCCGGGCAGGAGGGAGCCTCAGCCTCCTCAACTCAGCTCGTCCCTTGGTGACTGTGTGGTGGCCCCCCGTAGGACTCTCAGCACATCCAACTAACCTCTTTCCCACCGTGGTGGGTCTTACTGTCTCTCAAAAGAGTATTGTCAATCTGTGTCTGTAGTCCTGAGCTGGTTTTTAAAATGCTCTTCAGTTCACTGCGTCACCGTGATGATTTCTTCCTGCGCTATTTTCAGGTTAGGACTTTTGTTACGGCTGCTGGGAAAGGCCGTTTTTTCTTTGTGTTCTCTTGCTTGCCCCGCCCCCCCCCCAAGAGCACACACAACTCCCAGGGGTTCCGCCTGAGTGGTCATGGTTCCTGGAGGGCTGGACCGCCTCACACCCCATGAGCAGGGGGCAGACACACCCTGCCTGGAGCACTCGGCCCTTCCAGCAAGGGTTCCGCACTGCTGCCGGGGACTGTGTCTGTGCACCCTTTCCATTATTATTTAATATTGGATCTGGAATTAATAGAGCTGTTTCAGGCATTGTTTAGTGCACTGGTGACTAGTTTTGAGCTAGTCCATGCTCATACCCAGGGCCTGCTGTTTTCGTCTGGGCTCCATCATCCTAATGTCCACAGGTTTCCTGTGTCTTCACCTGGTTCATAATAAGAAGGTCTGCAGGTGTTATATGGAACCATAAAAATGCACCAATTATCTATCTGCCTTTTTATCTATCATTGTTTCCTAATTACAAGGTCATAAACTGGTCACAATTAACACATTCTAGAGACTTGGGCTTTCCTACCAGCAGCATATAAAAGTTATTTTTAAAGTTGTTTTAAATCTGTGAGTAAAAATAAATTGCTTTGCTGCAAGAAACACCAAAAATGGAAAAGCTAACAGTTCAAAGCTGGTCATTTATCTCATAGACATTGCTAGTGGCATAGTTGCTTTAAACAGCGAGCGATTTATTAGATATTAGATTTACAGACGGGTCGACGGGTGACCAGACCTGTGTGCCCGTGCTCCCGTCCGTGAGGCCTTCGAGGCTGTGGCGCAGAGCCCACTTGGCAGTGTTCGTTCCTTTTGAAAACCTGGAAGCCATGAGGGGAACCTTTGAGCCTACCACATACGCTTTTGTAGGGCAAATATTCTATTTTCTTTGAATATTAGCATTATGATAAGCATTTTTTAAAAAAATGTTAAGGAGAAAAAATGTGTGGTGAGGAAGAAAGAAAGAAAAACGTTAACTGTTGTACTTCCCTAGGTAATGTTTTTAAGTGTTAGGTTATTCACTTTTAAAACACATTTTATTTGTTTAAATTTAATATTTTGATCTTATTTTTCTCTAGTAATAGCATTTTATTGAAAAGAGAAGTTAAGATGAGTTTTTTGTAGTTCTTAGGGAATCATACTAAAAACAAAACAGAACACTGACCACCTTATATAAATACAAATAGTAGTTTGCTGCAATAGCAAAACTTTTGTTGTTAACTTTTTATTTTTAAAGAATTACAGATTCATAGGAAGTTGCACAAAAATCTACAGGGAGATCCTGTGTACCCTACCCTCAACTTCCCCCACTTACATCATAGTGACAAGGTTTTGTATATTTATCTTAGCATCTTTATGTGATGTTAACTTAGGCCAAAAGCTCTCTATTTTAATTAGCTTGTGATGGGATATTATAGAAATCATAGCCTTTCACAATACTATTTGGAAGTTAATATTTTAAGTGAAAGTTTTTGCTCTTTAATGTTTGGAGGCCATGAAGGTACGGGGAGGACAGGGACGGAGGGAGGGAGGACACAGGTGGGCGGAAAGAGAGAGGGAGGCTGAGTAGCTGGACAAACACCTCATGGTTTTTGGATTAATTTACATGTGCTGAGTTTATATTCTGCCCATATCACAAGGGTATGTGTGCACCACTCTATCCATCCTATATTTATTTTCATCTGCTTGGTCTGTTTTTCCTTCTATATTTTAAGGATAGGTGCCCTAGTTGAGGGTCTTTGGAAAACTGGTGTGGCCATGTTTCCTGACTTAGGTGCAGTTTGCACAGATTATTCATTTGTTGAAAAATTCATGGACCTGTACACTTGTGATTTGTACATTTTCTGTGTACGTGTTATATTGTAATACAAATTTTAAAAATATACATGGTGCCCCTGTACTCTCAACCACTTGGTAGAGAAAATAGAGAACCTACAAAGAAAGCCAAGATTTTATTATAAATCTAGACTCTTAAAGAAAGTATCAGACTTTAAGTTAAGGCAATTCATCTATTCTTTCTTTTGGTATAAATAGCCAAAGGATCTCTTAAACTCAAAGTGGCACTCCTCTCAGGGTTACTGCAATTTACTCTCAGTTGATTACAAGTAATTTTAAAATAGGGTTTGAAAGAAGGTAGCAACAGGTAACATCCTCTTTTTGCTCCTTTACATGTGTATAAAACCCACCATGGAAAGAAAGCCTCCTCTTTTGACGGGTATCCGCCAACTGCGGAAACTTTGCAGGACAGAGCCTTTGGGGATAACCACAGCCCCCTTTCTCATCGGCTGACTCCCAGCGTCCGGCTGCTGAAATACGGAAGCCACATCCAGAACGACACAGGAAAAGGAGAGAGAAAATAAACCCTGGGTGAAGGAAAGCTCCCCATGCACAGAGCACACAGATACCCCGTGGAGCTTCCAGAGCCTCCCCACTCACCATCAAGCCTGAGCCCTGATCCTTACACCTGTTACGTTGCACAACCATAAGCTATGTTTGCTAGACCAGCAGGGGCAGTTTATTTTAATAGATTGGTATAATTTGGCAGAATCTTGTTTGCATGTTTCATTTTCATTTTTCAGCTCAGTTCAACTCAATAGGCATGCATTAAATTCCTACGGCATACCATGTAGGAATGTAGGAAATATAGGAAAAAGCTGCTGGGTGCTGGGCTACATGGTTAGAAAACATCACCTCTGTGCCAGGGAGCCCATAGTCCAGACATCCACTCATTCCGTCCTGTTCCCGAAAGCAAGAGTGTAGGCTCATTTGGTCTGTGAGAACTTCAGAGCTGAAAGAGTGGTCACAAGAAGCCAGAATGGGGTTCACTGACGTGCATGTGCATTACTGTCAAGTGTAGCTTGGCTGTACAGAGCACTGCCCAGAGGCCTTGACACACTGCATCTCCTCTGAATACCAGAGTGAGTGCGGCCTCGATTCCTGTGTGAGCTCTTCATCAGGGTCGTGCCGTAGACAGCAAGCTTCAAGCTCCTGTCTTCACGTAGGACCAAATTAGTCTTGAAAATCTGTGTACCCTCTTGACATTTCCAAGTCAATTCGACATCAAATATTGGTTACCCTAAGCTTAATAGTTGCAGGAGATACAATTTCAGTTATATGGTGAAGCTCGTCCTCATGGTCAAAACAGTCAACTCAGATTCACAGTGGAAAACCAGAAAGATTCGGGCTTTTTTTTCTGATCAAAAAGCTTATTGACACCTTCCTCAGGAGATCTATCTCTGTCCTGAACTCTGACTCCAGGTAAGATGGCTATTTTGATGCATTGTGCACAGGTGGGGCCCAGAGCATGACGGCAGGTGTCCAGCATGGGCAAGGGCCTGGTTAGCTGCTCCGTGCTCCGCTCTGCCTTTGTGTGGCACCCAGGAGGGGTTATACTGAAGTCCTGAAACACTGCAGACTGCAGAGAGGTTAGAGGTGTGCCTGGATTTTGAAAAGCAGAAGGGGGCTGTGAAAGGGAAGGGGGGAGGGAGACCCCAGAGCCATGACACATTCAGGTGGGTCAGTTTTAGGAAAGAGGAAGATGGAAGGTGAGAACCTGGAAATTGATCTACTGTGTCCACACTCCCTGCAAAGCCGTTGTGGACCCCCAGGAGACACGTATCCCGGCTTGAAGACTGCTAACTTGATTGGAAGGACGTCAGTAAGGTGGTAGTGTGCAAATGATGTGTGAGAGACTCTGGAGGAATCCCACCTGCACGGAGCACTTGGCCCTTCTGCAGCAGGGCAGCCTGCCAGAGCGGGAGACCCGGGCAGTGAGCAGCAGTGCGGGTGGGCGCTGCTCAGTGAAGCCCACCCCACTGCAGGTGCGTTTGTTTATGCGCAGTGCCTCCCGGGCCGCCTGTGGTTGTGCCTCCCGGGCCACGTGTGCGTGGCCCTGTCCGCAGAGAGGTTATCAGGTAGCAGTGGAACAATTATGAAAGTGCTCTGAAGTCATTTTCTCAAACTGGGGAGCCACAATGTACCCATAGGGAAGGGCTTGAGGATTTTATAAGATTTTTTACATTTTGTTCACGTTGAGGAAAATTGAAATTCTTTTCAACTTATACGCAGATTTAACCATTTTGTAGCAATGAATCACAGTCATGATGTGAGGGTGTGTGTGTAAATACAGTAATATTTTAAACTATTACTTACTTCTTAAGGAAATTAAGAAGAGGAAACAAGAGCTATTATTTTAAATTTATCCCCGCATTTACCACGTGCTTTCTTTCTCTTAGGTGCCTCAGTTCGGCACTGCCTATTGTTAGTTGCCTGAAAACAGTTGCCTCTAATGTTTTCCTTAGTTTTCTGGTTGTTCATGGCGGGGCCCATCTGGTGCCAAGTGCTCAGTGGTGGCCAGAAGCAGAAGTCTGCGGGTGAAATTTAAATAACATTAAACCTCAGCTCCACAGTCAGTTATTCTCAGATTGAAGCTCATGGAAATTGTCGTTCCATAAAAAGGATCCATATGTGTGCACGCCCTGACGGCAGTGGGTCTTAGAGGAACACATCGGTTGGCTGTCTGTTCGACATAGTACTGTTTTATTAGGGACGTCAGTAAGGATGTATTAGTGTATGACCTGCTCCTTAAATGCTTGGCTGACGTAGCGAAGATAGACTAAGGATTCCGAGTTCTGATTTGTCCCCTTTGAGGGGAGCCTGGAAGCCTGAGGTGGGAGGTGTATGGAGGTGGCAGAGGGTGTGGAAGCCCCACTGAGCAGCAGAGCGACTGAGGATGCTGGATGGGAAAAAGAGGGGCTCCAGTGGCCAGATCTGCCTTTGAAGTTTGGAGAAGAGGCTGGAGGGCACAAGGCAGAACCCAAAGGCAGAAATCATTTCAGATCAGGAATCCAGAGAGGCGCGTGCTTTGTTGAAGGACAGCTCCTTGGCCCCTGGAGGGGCAGAGGCTGAGCTAGTGTCTGTGGGGTTGTACTCAGGGTGGGGTTTTTTACAGAGAGTGAGAACAGAAGGCCTGTGAACACTCCAGTATATGGGTGTTTAAGAAATAGGTTGTGTGCACCCCGTTTCTTTTCATGTTCTCTGCCGTCACAAGTGGATGCAAAGGAAGCAGCCCATGCACTGTGATCCCAAACAGGCATGCAAACTGGGGCCGTTTCTAAGCTATTGAAATGAGGGAGTGCTGGGCAGAGAAACTGGGTCCTCTTGGAGTTTCCTCTTAATTAACAGCTAATTAAGCGCTGGCACGTGACTGTTCTCTTAACTCTGCTCTCTTACTCCTACACGGATGGTGAATCAGAAATTCAGAATTCCCTAGATGTCTCACAGTTTGTAAGCAACTGAATTTTGGTCTAGGTTAGGGTCAGGGCTATATTTATTGGGTCTTCGTCCAACAGCAAAATCGCTTTTTGGAAAGTTTTATTGTGGGTCACCTGAGTTTTCCGCATCAAGCTTGAAATATAGCCACGTGGCAGAAGAATAATTATGTACTCCTAAACCCCAGGAAAATATTAATCTAAGAAGTGGATTATACCTCTGCAGCTATACTGCCTACAGACTTTCTATCCTGCACCTCTTCAAAGCAATGTGAATCCTGAGGCTCACAGCTGAAGTCAAGTAGAACTCAGAGATAATTAATAAGAAAAAGGTAGAGTTGGAAGAGCTGTGTAAATTATATAAGTCCTCTGATATAACTGGAAAATTCTTTCCATTAGTGAGAAGCTTTGGTAAATGCAAAGGGTAAATTAGACCTTTGCAATTTATTTTAGTTACTCTTTTTATTTCAGAGTTGGTTTAAAATACTACAAAGCAACATTTAGAAGTGCTTTTCTAACTCTTGTCTTTACTCTGGATTTCATCCTTAGGTTACTAAATAAGTGGAGAGAGACTTTCTTTGTTTTTGTTTTTCAGTGTCTACTTATAAAACATGTTTTTTGAATTACTGTGTTTTTGTGACAACATGTCTTTTTCCCAGGAAATCTCAGGTTAACATTAAATAGGCACTGGATGTTTATCTGATCTTGTTTACAGGAGCCTGAGAAATTTTTAACCTTTGTATATACTTCACTCGATTAACTAGGTAAGAGGTCATTAGAACATTTAGAATTCCACGCCAAACTTCAAAAATTATCAGGTGAAGTCTACTGCATTCTGCATCAGAAGATGTTTGTTACTCACTTAGGAATAAAATTAGCCTCAGGAGAAATAGTACGTGTAGTCCTGTTTGGAAGTCTCTTCATTCAGTGACAGAAACCCTGACAATGTGATGGTCTTTCCCCAGGTTAAAAAGATGGCTCTGGATCACAACAGTAGAGGACTTTTAGTAAATCCAGTCTGTCTCTCTTGTGAGTCAGCGCTGTGCCAACACATACATGATGGCAGAGTCACTGATGGCGCGCAGAAGCTACATAAAAAGCACGGGGTGAGCCTGAGGTGTAGCTCATTTGGCCGTGACTCCCAGCGCCCTGCCGCGGGCAGCGTGGACACCAAGCCGACGTGCTGCTCGCAGGCGCTGGGCAGACCCCAGCGCAGCTTCGTTCACTGACCAGCATCGATGTATTAAGAAAGGGGGAAGATGCGATTTAAACCAGTAAATGATTAGATCGTAATGGTCTCAGTTCAGAATTTTTCTCATTAGCATTTTTCATGCGTAAATTGTGGTACCTAGAAAAACATTATGTCCAAATGAGCATATAGGCCTTATCTGAAAACATGTGGGTGTGACAAGTGTTTTCTTACCAATTGTACTTTTCAGACAATTCATCTCTAAAAGTACATCTGTTTAAAAGTATTCTTTTAAGAATGTAGTAGTTGGATTAAAACTTGAATTTTTGTCAAGGGAAAACATAGCTTCAGGTAATCACAATTAAACCTCTTCATATAGAAGGGTCTAAGAATTGCCTGCGGCAGTCACCGTTATCCAAAACGCTCAGGAACATATATTACTTTGTATTTTGTTTTTTTGTTTTTAATTCAAATTAGTAGAAATTGGCAGGCAGATCAGAGTAATATATGATCTTCTTAGTCCCCTTTGTCATATAAAGCCCTTATTTTTGCATGCAATATGATAAAGTGATTTTAAGTGCATGATAAAAGGTTATAACCATGACGGCCCCTAAATATTACATCACAGAAAAAATAAGTTTGACTTGCCTGTGCCTTGGGAATATTAACTTGTAGCTGAAGAAACACTGTAAAGAGTGAGTTGCTCCACATGTGTGTCGTGAAGGTCAGATACCTGGTGGTTATTCATTAATGGCAAGAGGCAGAAGTCACATCCTATCTGGTTGTCTGGGTCTCCTCAGAGCTGGCACACGGATGGGAAGACCACAGGCACTAGATGCAGAGCTACTTAAGGAAATAAAATTGAACTTCGAGGACAGGGAAAGCCATGTCCATTTGAGTCTGTGGGTTGTACTCTATGTGTCATGTGCTTTCTTACACTCAATACTCAATTCCTCTTTCCTCCTTGTATTTCCATGTGGCACAGATGCGGGTAGGGGTCTCCTCTGCAGAAGGTGCTAATGCAAGTCACTCTGTATATGTGCATGGGGGAGTTATAAAGGCAGAAAATTTGGAATCATCAACCAGATGATTTTTTGAATTATGAAACAAGAAGATATGAGGTCTGTCTGGAAAGTATCCAGCCATGTAATATGAAAAATAGAGAGACATTTATTGAAGATGATATAAGATACAAGAAACATTGTACATAGGACAATGATGCTTCAGTCCCCTTCAAAGTAGGCACCTTGGGACCTCACACAGTTCTCCCCGCATCTCTTAACCTAACCGGTACACGTTCAGCACTCTCAGGTGTTCCTCTTGCAGGCCTTCCAGAATGTCGATCACTTTCAGCAGATTCTTGACCATCTTTGAAGACGGTGCCTTGAACACAGTGGACAGCCACACTTTCATTTGCGCTTGCCCCATTGCATCGTCCCCAAAAGCCTTCTGAATCACCCGAATAGTTTCCACAGAGGAGTGTTCAAGCCTAACACAAAATCTGATGCACATTTGTTGCTCTACTCGCTCATTTTGAATGCCACAGCCACACGGCACACATGCTCACTCAACAGCGTCTGGCACCCCGCTGACTAGTACAGTGACATCATTGTTCACGCATGTGATTCCAGTCCACTCTCCTTGGCTGCCAGGTTACATCGATGTTGTGCAAACTGTTCTTGTTATATTAATGGCTGGGTATTTTCTGGACAGCCCTCATATAGCATATACAGAATCATGCAAAATCTCTAAGTAAAATAAGGGTGAGCAGGTCCAACTGTGCTGCTCCGTACAAGGCAGGAGATGATAATGTACATGTCTTTGCATGTACACGTTTAGCAAATAGTTCTTTCTCATTTTACCTCCGGAAATGGAAATTAGCATTGCAAGTGATGTTATCTTTTGTTGTTTTAAAACTAGAACCTCACCTTTAAATGTTTCAACTATTATTACAGACTGGCATCCCTTAAAAATGTAAAGAACAGCCTTCTATGAGTATATGTTCTGCCTCTTTCAAACCAAATGGCACCTCTCCCTCAAACTGCCATTTAATGAGTGTCTGCCATGTTCAAGACACTATCTTCAAGGCTCGGACTTCATATGTGGCCGGGGACTTGAGGGATGAGTGAAAGTGATAGATTTTGGGAATGTGGAGGTCTGAACTAGTGTTTCTTAACTGGGGACCGGTCCCTCCTCATCCCCACCCCAGAAGGCATTTGGCAGTGCCTGGCGAAATTTTTGGTTGTCACACTGGGACATGCTACTGGCCTCTGGTGGGGAGAGGCTGGAGATGCTGGTAAACATCTTTAATACACAGGACAGCCCCACCACAGGGCGTGAACTGCAGCCCGGGGAGTTAACAGTGGTGAGGTTGAGAAACCTCAGCTGAGCCAAGCCCACCATATTCAGCTCACATGTATCTATCTTCTTAATATTACATTAGAATATGTTCTTATTCTTTAGTGCTCTTGCTTTGCAGCTAATTAATTATTCCTTTGCCTGGGTTTTGTATGTGCCCAGAAGTGTAACAGCCAGCATGAAGTTTGGCATTCCTGACCAGTTGCACTCTGGCCGGCATTCCAACTTCACCTGCCCCAGCTTGTTCAACCTGAAAATTCACCAAGTGAAAGCAAGAGCCACAGGAAGACAGGACCCACCCGCAAGCTGCTTGGAGAGGAATCAGTAAGGCCCTGGAGTTAGAAAATGGCTCCTTCACTGCTGTAGAAACAACATAAATTTAATATAAAACATGTGCTTTTCTTTTCCTTATTCTTTCCCTCCTGGCAACGCAAGAGTGCCATCGGATAAAGAAATCCTTCACCACACTACTCTCTCAGAGCCAGAAGAAAAACCAACTTGTAGCTCAGCTTTGTCATGGAGAGAAAGCAGCTGCTCCACTCCAAAATATTCTTTCTCTAGGTAGCAGCCTGCCCAAGGATGAAAATGTGTTTAATACTTTGATTTACACAAGTGAATGGTAAATGTGTGTGTTTCTGCTTTATGGTACTTTGAAACAGTGTTATTTGTGCCGAGGTTTCAGCTTACTATACACCTAGTGACCTAGAGGAAGGAATGAAAAGGAAGCCTTCTCCCAGGCAGAGGTCACTGCGGGCGTGGAGTTAGGCTCCTGACCCACCAGCTGCTTGGAATCCCAGAAGGACTGAGAAGTCACCCTGCATTGGGTCATGCTTTGAGGGAGTTGCCAGGGTCTTGAAAGAGAGGCGGCTGCACGCTGTGGGGTAGCAGGTGACCAAGGGTCCTGTTGGAATTGGAGCCCAACTTGAAAAACAAATCTGGTGAGCTTGAGTCCAGTAATACCTGTTTTTTCCCCATAACACATTTGTATCATAAAGCACAATAATTTCTTGAACTTCAGTCATTTATGCCTATAATAGTACCTGGCATTCAACAGGGGCACAACAGATATTTGTTGAGGAATGAGCGAGTTCAGAACTAGATGGGGTCTAAGTCCAACTCTTTCCTTCAGTGGAGGTCCTCAGAGGTTCTATGATTACCGAAGGAAAAAGGTTGCATTCGTGGCCCTGTTGTTTACGTGGCTCTGTGAGTCATGTCCCAACAGAGACATTCCTGCTGTGTACAGAAGCATGCAGAAGAACCATCCGGCTGGCACGGTCTCACGTCCAGCTGTCTTACACAGGGCCTCCAAATTTGCTTGAGCTGTGAGGTCCACAAAACCTGCGTCACCCCTGTTGAGAAACTCAAGAGAATAAATAAGGTATGAGGTTGGAGACCCCAACATAACTATTAGTTTTAAAATAATGAAATCAATATTTTCAGATGTTTGACTTCATTAAGACTTAATGCAATGTTCACTTTGTCTACATTATTAGTTACTGCTCTGTCTCTATACATGTAACGCAGCTGTTCCTTTCTGCATAGATTAATACATTTTAGATAACCACACTGAGAATTTTTTAAATAAATTAGACACATTTTAATCACACTTAATGTGACTACATCCAGCCAAATAATTGACTGAACCTCTCTTGAGTTTAGATATGGTATTTATTTTATACTAAAAGACCGTGGTTTTCTCACCTGTAAAAAGAAGGGGTTAGATCTCCTGATAGCTAAGGTACCTTCCATCTCTAACAAAAGTGGCCTAAAAGGAGGATTGAGGACCATATTCACAGTGGGTTCCTGGGACCCCAGAATCAGCACCATCACTTAGGGGCTGTATAATCTAGCAGAGGCACTTTAACCTCCCTGTGCCTCAGTTTCCCTACCTGTCAAAAGCCCACATAATGGCCCCTAAGGCCAGGGCTGTATTGAGGATTCAGGAAGGTAAGGTATAAAAAGAGCCTGGCATATAGAAGGTGCTCAGTAAATATTAACTATTTTATTGCTGTTGTTGTTATTGATGTGGTAATTTCTAGATCACTGCCTTCTAATAGGGTAGCAGTAAGACGCCTTTGGCGGCTGTTGGGCACTTGGACTGTGATAAGTACAAACTAAGATGTACTATGAGTTTAAAGTAACTACTGGATTTTGAAGACTTAGTATAAGAAAAAGAATGCTTAAAAATTCTCAATAATTTTAAATTAATTACATGTTGACATGAAAATATTTTGGGAATATTGAGTTAAATAAAACATAAAATTAATTTTATCTGTTTCTTTTTACTTTTTTTTATTAATGTGGCTACTAGAAAATTCTAAGTTACGTATGTATCTTGCATTACATGTCTGTTGGACAGCAACACTCCAGACAGTGCTGTGAACAACATGTGTGGCGAGGGTCCCAGAAACGTGTATCTCCTGGTCTCCTCCACTTCCTGCCCTTAGCTCTTGGGGCTGAATCTTTTACCTTTCAGGCTTTATTTCTCTGAAAGGTTGGCATTAATAGATTGAAAGAGTAAGCATCTGGGCCAATATAAATTCAATTTGTTTCCGACATTCTGCTGTGGATAAGGGGAGTATTATTTAAGCACGAACCTATTTGGAAATAGGTGTAATGAAGTGAGTCCTGATTCCTTACACTTCAGGGAGCTCACTGAGAAAATGTCACTAAACTTGCTTATGGGTCATGCTTTGTGACATTGGGAGTCAGTACAAAGGGGAAGCATTTGGCTTGGTGCTTCCTGAACCAGAGTTTCCCAGTTCTGTTCCTGAGACACGTGTTAGTATTAATAATGTTCTTGAGAAAAACTCGGTCTGTGATCAAGTTGGCTTTTGGAAAGCACTGCATCTACATGACATTTTAATATGAAATGTGCACATTTCATGTTAAAGATTCTGAAAAGTCTGGTAATAAATAGGCCTGTCTAACATTGCTAAAACCTACAATTGCTCAAATTTAAATAAATTTGGATTTATTTAAATTCAAATTGCCTCTTGAAGGCCCAACCTCCTAATGCTATCGCAATGACAATTAAATTACAACATGAGTTTTGGAAGGGGACATTTGAACCATAGCAGGGGAAGAGCAGGGTCATTGCTGTTTTGTAATTATGTCCACCTCTCATTAATAGCAAAGTTCTTACTCTTGGTGTGTCCAGTGGTATTAGAAAATAAAATGCCTTGATTAGATGAGTAACATTAAAAAATTACGAAAGATCTGCCTTATATTTATATTTATTTTTAACTAGTCTATTTCCTGAAAATAGTTGAGGCATCTTATGAAAGTTACCAATATGATAGGGCCATTCTAGCTAAGTCGTAAAGTATTGAGAACATAGTCATCAAGGCAAGATAGTTCTATAAGAAAATATAGCCCCAAAGCCAGCTCTGACCTCTTGGCTGCAGGGACGGCCTCTGCAGGTCCACAGTCCCACTCCAGGACTGTGTTGTAGTTACCCTAGGCCAGCCCTGGGGTGTCACCCAGAACACCTAGCGATGCAAATTTCAAGTTTCAATCTAGAGGATTAGGTATTACTGGAGTATTGTTATGAAAATTTCTTCCTAAAAATATCCAGGAAAGAGAGACACCTAATACATTGAACCACTTCAGTACGGTGCTCACCGGCCGCGAAGCGTCGCCCCCAGCCGGCACTCACAGTCCGCACGCAGTGTGCGCTGTGCATTGACCACGCGTCCGTTCTGCTCTTGTGTGACGAGGAAAGCTTTAAATCACTGACAGCTTGTTTTACTTTACAGGCAGCTTTACTTGTAAATCAGAATAGGTAACATATACATATATGTTTTCAGTACATTATTTTTAAATGTTCACAATTTTATTTTGATAAATGAAAAATTAGAAAAGTCATATCACGGCTGTCGGCTAAAGTTGACGCTTGCGTTCATCTGTGGCTGTCGGCTATAGTCGATGGTGGGCTGTGCATGTTCATCTGCGGCTGACGACTGTAGTCGACACTGGTATCGAAGTGGTTAAACAAAGTATTTTTTAAGTGGAAAATATATTGTGTATACTTGATCTAGCCTGCTGGTTTTAAAAGATTAAAATTGGGGTCAAAGAAAATCTATGTCTGGTATCACTTTAACACATTTTATGACATGACTAGAAAGTAATCAGTCAAAAATTCCCAACATATTCATAAATGGGGAAAATATTTCATTATAAAGCAGAAAGGTAATACCATAACTTCTGTTTAATTTTTATCTTGTCATTTTCTACTTCTTTGTGAATACTTTATAATGTGCAACATGTATTAATACACTAGTACATGTATGTTACAATTAAAGAATTGTTTATTGGGGGATGTTCTCAAAATGTTTTTTGCTAAAAGGGATGATGATCAAAGCTATTCCGACACCTCCCTCTAGTCTAGTACCTGGTTTTCAATCAGTAATGAAGAGTATTTATGAGAGTTTTTTTTGTTTGTTTGTTTGGTTTTTTTGCAGATAGTAATAACTTTCTTTTATTGAACTTTGCATATATTGAGAACTGAAACTGTCTACAGTCATACAGCTTACTGTCTACACTAACATGACTTTACTCTTCCAGAATATTTTTGATCAGGAAGATAAAGTTGAATTT
>CAUYPO010050228.1:0-20158 GCA_963574435.1 Cheirogaleus major | reverse complement strand
CTGCAGCCGCCCCGCGCGACGCGCAGGCGGCGCGGCTCCGTGCTCCGGCGGAGCCGCAAGGCCGCCCTCGGCCAGGACTTCTGCTTCGACGGGCTCACGGAGGACGAGGTGCGCCGCCTGGCCGTGCGCGTCAAGGCCGAGGACAAGGGCCGCGGCCTGGAGCGGGGCCGCCCGCTGGGCCAGGGCGAGCTGCCGCTGGGCGCCCTCCTGCTGCTCTGAGGGCCCGGCCTCCCTCGGGCGCGTGCTGCCCGCTGGGGGACTCTGGACCCTGACAGCTGCTTTGTGCAAAATAAATGTTAATTTATTTTTGTATTTATGGTCTTGCTTTATTGATGTTTTGATTCCTCAGCGTCCACTTTGCCGTCATTTATTGGTAGGGAAGGAAAAAATAATGACTACCTCCTCTATTCACTGCATCCCATCCCTCTTTCCCAGTCATTTTTACATTCAAAGGAAAAAAATAGTTGGCCTGAGAAGGAAGAGAGTAAAGGAAGCACCCCCCATCAGCGTTATGTTTCATTCCTTCCTGCTTTGTATCAATGCTAAATGGTTTATGGTTTTTTTTTTAAAGCAAGTTATTCATTTAGAATCGTGCCGAATGCTGAACCATATACACAATTTTACGCATTGACCGGGCTAGGTATTATCCTCATTCGCACACACAACTCAGAGTGAGAGACTCTCCTCCATTGTCAGGATACCTTGGCAGGAAGTGAATTCCATTCTCATTTAGAAACAACAGGATTCTTCTGGAAGTGAATTTTTCATAAACTGCTGAGGAAGAGGAAAACAAAGAAAGTGGAGGACCTTGGAAGAGGTGGTCATGTAGGGAATATAAATTTCTGGCAGCTCTCTCTCCCTTTACCAGGAGCCCTGGGAAATCTTATTTCAGAAAAGAAATCTTCCATGACTCTGTAAACAAGTTGGTATGTTTTTGTGGCATTATTCCCACCCAGCTATGTATCTGAGTTACATAGTAATTCGCTTTGCAGTAGGATTTCCTAGATAAGTTGAAAAGTAAATTGTCAGTTTCTTGAATACTGGGTTCTAAGAGTGTTTTTTAATCCAATTGATTTTCACGTGTTGATTCAACAAATAGACCTGAGTGCACTGGAAACTGATTATCCCAAGAGGATTCGCCCTGGACTTAAGGAATCTACCTGGCAGTGCAGGGCACAGTGGAGTGGGAGACACACAGAGTCCAATCTTTTTTTGTGCTACTTGCCAATTGTCTGAACTAGGGCAAATCAGTTAATTTCTCTGAGCCTCATTTTCTTGACCAGTGAAATGGGGGCATATGTACCTCCCAGGGTTTTGTGACGATATGCCTTGATATCCAAATAACCGTTGCATGCGTGTGAGATAGGATGCCATGCTGGAAAAAGGCTTGAACTGTACTGCTGAATCGGTGCTCAATAATGTTCCAGAAAATGAACACCTTCCTTTCCCACTGTTTCTCCTGGTCCTGGAATGGAGCTTGGCAAAATGGGTATCTACCTGAGATGGAAGACTTGGAGGGGCCAGGAGCAGGAATATAGAACCCTTCAGCATCCCTGTGGTCAATTTCCCCATAAGCAATAGTTTGCAGTCATTCTTCCTCCAAAAGCCCTTCAGCATTATTGTTATAGAAGTGAGGGTCTGGCTACAAATTTGGTCAAACTAAATAAAAATCTCAGATTTAAAATATAATTTCAAGTGGATGAATTAGCCCATACATATAATCTCATTTTCTAATTTTGAAATTTAGAAAACACCACAAAGATGACTCTGGCTCCCAAAGCCATATGGCTAGTATTCGTAGCTGAACTGAGACAAGAACCAAGTTGCTCTGACCGCTCCAGAGGACTGACCTAGCCATTATTCACTTAACCATTACTTCTTCACTGAGCCCTCATTCTGAGATAGCACACTAACAAGCCCAGAGGATGCAGCTATGAACAAAATAGATAAGCAATGGCCAAACAATAACCAAGTTTTTTTTTTAATTACAGATTATGTTAACTACCATGAAAACAATCAGCTAGGGAGGGTGATAGAGACTATCTGGACAGGGAAAGTGGCAGGTGAGATGTACTTAGAAACAGAGTGGATAGGGAGGGTTTCACTGAGACTTGAAAAGGAAATCATTTAGAATTTAATATATCTAAACAGCCACTTCATGTATCTGTATAACCCCTTACTACACCTAAAGACAGAATTCTTGGTTTCCCCTCCTAAATCTTCTCTCCTAGTCTTCCTTAGCTTAATAAATGGCACCATCATGCCTTCTGTCACTCAAACCCAGCTGTCTCACATTCCACTTTCAATGTAGATATCACCTCCTCAGAGAGTCCTCCCATGGCTACCCCGTCTACAAATAGCACCATCACCATTACGTACTTATTCTCACTGCTTTATGTTCCTTTAGAGCACCATCACTACCTGACATCATATCATGCATTTATTTTGTTTTTGTTGTTTGCTCATTTTCTCCCCCATGTGAATGTATACTCTATAAAGGTGGAGACTTTGTTCAGTTATTCATTGCTGTATTTCCAGTGCCTACAACAATGTCTGGCATATAGTAGTCACTCAATAAATTGAGCGCTGAATGAAGACAGTAATGGCTGTACTAGTTTACATTTTCACCAACAGTATATAAGAGCTCTCTTTTCTCTACATTCTCACCAGCATTTGTTATTTTTTGTCTTTTTGATAATAGCCATTCTAACTTGAGTGAGATGATATCTCATTTTGATTTTGATTGCATTTCCCTGATACTCAGTGATGTTTAGCATTTTCCCATATATTTATTGGCCATTTGTATGTCTTCTTTTGAGAAATGTCTATTTAGGTCTGTTTGCCCATTTTAAAATCAAATTATTTGCATTATTTGGTTTGTTTTTATTTTAATTTTTGTTATTGAGTTGCATTTTTTAAATATATTCTGAATATTAACCCCTTGTCCCATGCATAGTTTGCAAAATTTTCTCCTTTTCTGTAAGTTGGCTCTTCATTCTGTTGATTATTCCCTGTGCTATGCAGAAGCTTTTTAGTTTGATGTAATCCCTTTGGTCTATTTTTGCTTTTGTCGCTTATGCTTTTGAGGTCCTATCTGAAAAATCCTTGCCCAGACCATTGTCACGAAGCATTTCCTCTGTTTTCTTATAGGAGTTTCCTAGTTTTGGATCTTTACGTAAGTCTTTAATCCATTTTAAGTGGCCCCCAGACGTGAATGCTTCCTAGCAGTTCCTTGCACTGTTGGGACAGGTCCCCAACTGCAGCGAGAGGGGCTGGAGGTGAGACTGGGCTTCCTCAGTATCTGCTGTAAGCTACAGGCTGGCAGGCCCATCATAGGGGTTTGGACAGATGATTATTTCCCAGGTTGTGAGATACAGGCGAGCTCCCTCTGGGTCCTGCGTGAGGAGTAATGCGTGGGACCAAAGCAGAGGGGGCGGAAGCCAAGTTACTGGGTAACTTTCATATCCACTGCTGAGGCCAATGTCGGCAGGCAGAGGAGCCTTTCTGCTGAGGCACTGGTGTGTGCCATTCCTCTTCCATCCCCTTGCCAGATGGCTTTGGTTGCAGGCTTAAGGCCAAACAGGGCTGTAACCCCTTTGAGGAATGGGGCTATTTCTGGGTTTAAACTCAGGAGCAGAATCATCAGGTCTGCCACCTGGGTGTGGTCTGCATTCCCAAAGCAGCCTTCCTAGGTCTTGGATTCCACGAAGGTTTCACAGTCTCCTACCTGAATCCCGAGGCTCCCATGGGGAGGCTTTTGTCTGTGGATGACTGCAGAATTCTTGTTGTGGGGAAATATTGGCCAGCTGTCTCCTATTCTGCCATCTTGCTGATGTAAATCTCGTAGCCAATTTAAATCTTGCTGAAAGGTCAAGAGAACAGAGACATGTCCGTGGGCATTGGTAAGATGAATGTCAGTA
The DNA here is from genome assembly GCA_963574435.1 of Cheirogaleus major. Lineage (NCBI taxonomy): Eukaryota > Metazoa > Chordata > Mammalia > Primates > Cheirogaleidae > Cheirogaleus > Cheirogaleus major. The sequence continues at coordinate 16,238 of CAUYPO010050228.1, read as the reverse complement.
ACGACTTTGACAAGAGCAATTCTGTGGGAGTAGTGGCCACGGAAGTCAGACTAGAATGGGCTAAACCATAAAGAGAAGGTGAGAAAGGAGAGACAGAAAGTTTTGCTAAAAGGCGAGGAGAGAAAAAGGGCTGTAGCTGGAAGAGAATGTAGATGGAAAGAAGGTTTATTTTAATGTGAAAGAATCCAATGAGTGTTTGGGATACCCAGAAGAGAAGGAGATATTGATTGGGCAGAGAAAGAGAATAAACAATGGGTGTAGGAACAGCATCGGCCCTCCAGAACATACGTGGGGAGAAGCAGTTGTCAAGAACCCACCTGCCCTGCTCTGCCAGGCAAAGCATCATTCCATCCTGAGACTGGCAACGCTCGGGGTCATAGGATGTTTGCCAGTAACAACTGAGACTACTCTGTGATTTCTTGTCAGGGTCCAGGCTGGAGAGAAGGCTTTGCTTTTAAAAACATTCCCATTATTCCCAGAAGGTCCTAACTTCTTTATGTACTTTACTGTCCCGAATTGGGTTGCAATCCCAATTCTGAACCAGTCCTTGCAAGGGGAAGGATGTTAGCTTTAGAATCATTTGACCTGTCTCTGTAGCTGAGTATAAGGTCAGCTTCTGTTGAGGCAAATAATTCCTCCTTTTAGGAAGTAAGAAAGGGGAGATAAGGTGGATTATTAGAAAGACCTGGCTTCCGATCTACACTCTGCCATCAGATAGTTGTGTGGCCTTTGGGCAAATGCTTAATTTCTTTGAACTTTGGTTTTGTCTTTTCTAAAATATTGAGTATGAAGATGGGAAGGCTTAAAAGAGATGGTTGCATTTAGTCATAGCAAGATTCATAGTAATGGGTAAACAGCCTTTTGTTTTCAAATATAATTTGAATACCCTCTCCTTAGCCCATGCAGATGAATATAATTTTGCAGCATGGCTTTATGCACATCTGTGCTTCTAGTCGTAAGTCTGTACAAAGGGCAGTCCACTGGTAACACGTCTGGGTGACTGCACTAAATGACATAAACACAAAGAAGGACATCTTTCCATTCCACTGGTTGTATGTTTCAGACTCCATCTGCCATGTTCCAGGGAGAGAAACAACAGCTCAGCTGATGTGTGCTTCTAAAATTCAGCCATCACTCCAGGGAGTTTTTCACCATTTGTGAATATCAAGGCTTTAATAAGATATCCTAACGTGATCAGACACTAATATTTATTCTAACAGGGAAATCTCACATTTTATTTTATTTGGCAAAAAGAACAGGATATATTTTGCAGATTGGTAACAGTTCCTGATTTTAAAAAGAGTCGCTGTTTCCTGTCTGTCTGTCTGTCTGTCTGATGGTGCCTCATCTGTCAGAAGCATCCATGCAGGGCTCCAAATCTCTGTGTCACCAGGGCCAGAGCCACCACGTCTTCCTCCTTTAGTTGGTCGGCTCTAGTCTGCCCTCTTCACCATCATCACCTTTTTTTTACTGTTATTTTAAAATAATTCAGGTTTACAGAACAGTTGCTAGAACACTGCAAAAGAACTTCCATATACCCCTCACCCAGACTTTCCAAATCTTAGCATTTTACCATATTTGTTATTACCATTATCATCATCCATCTGTAATCTATCTTTTTAAAAATGAATTTAAACTGAACCATAATCAGATTTATATTTCTAACATACTGCTTTCATCACAAACAAAATCCTTCCATATCTAATGCCACCCAGAATTCTTATCATTAAAATTTAAGATTCACTGTATTCACTCCCCAGCCCAGCTCCTCTAACTGAATTCTCTGGGATCCCCTTTCCCCAGAATTCTCTGCCATAAGGAGAGGGTCCACTCGCTGTACCATGAATATGTCTGTTTGCTACACCCTGATCAGATTCACGCTGTTTGAATTTTTTATCATGAGCATGAAAGAAAACATTATTTAAAGTAACAGTACACATAAGCCATTGAACTTGTAGAATTGCTAAAAAAAAAAATGGTTAATCAACGAATGTGATTATTTGATGAACAAAGTTTTTATACAAGAGCAGAGAGCTGGAGAGTAGAGGTGATCATACAAGAGTTTTCTCCTGATTGGAAAAGCCCAAGTGTTTTTTTTTTTTTTCCAAGAAAATAAACTAGAAAAACTTAAGAGTTTGTGAAGCTGTGGCATTTTTGTTAAAGTATAATCTAACCTTAGCATTTGGAAGGGCTGCCAGGCACAATTGGTTCTTAGATTAGAAAAGTGTGACAATGATGTATAGCACCCTACTTTTGGCCTCCAGTCACCCAATAGCTCACATCAAGTCCCCTCAGATGGCAGGGAAGGACAGAAGGAAAGAAAGAAGGGAAGGAGGAAGAAAGGAAGGAATGTGGGAGGGAGAGAGAGAGGAAGGCCCATTCTGGCTGGCCTTGGGATGCAAGATCTGCAAGACAAAATATTCCCACCCTTCTGTAGCATCTTGGTATAAAATAGGTGAATTATTATGCTAGTTGAGCCCCTGGCTGTATTCTCTGCTCTACCTAAGACCTCTTTCTCTTACCCAAGCATACACTAGGCTAGACCTCTGAATAGAATGGGTATTTGCCTAGGCAAGGGAGAGGTGGGGTGGGGGTGGGCAGGACCTCTCACCTCATTTATGCTCTGTGGAGAGAAAAGGCAGAACTTTAAAGAAGAGAAAGAAAAACCCTAGGAAATTTGGAAGCTAGTTAAGGGCTATGCTGAGGTCACCACAGAATAAGAAATGTGGAAAATTTTACCTCTGTGCTATGGGGAACCTTAAACAAAACCCAAAATTTGCTTCTGGGGAAAAGAAGCTCAAGTACTTCCTTTCAAGTAAAGATGAAAAGTATAGCACCCTTAGGAGTCCTGATTACAAAGGGTAAGTGTTGTGAGTGTACATGGGTGATGGCAATTATTTAAATTTTTTCTAAAGGAGTAAACGTAATGCTATACAAATGCTAATTAATGCTTATGTATAGGTTTGTAAATTATTTGGAAAAAAAGTAAAGTTATTCATTACTTGCAAGCTTCCTCAAACTATGGCCCCTGGGCCACATGTGGCCCACCCAGGACATTTATCTGGCCCGTCGGGTGTTTTTGCCCGACTGCCTGTCCTGCTTAGCAGCCGACTCGTCCCGGGCCCACAGTGTGCACTCTCCAATGGTCTGAGGGACAGTGAACTGGCCCCCTGTTTAAAAAGTTTGAGGACCCCTGCTAGAGAATGCAAAACTGAGTGGCAAATTGTGCTACATTTCCAGTGATCTTCACCCTCAGCACACCCACCTGCTTTCCATGCCTCCTTAGCCCAGGGACCAGTACCCTCATCCACCAGGGCCCTGGAGTCCCTTCCATCAGTTATTTCCTCCCCCTCAGTGTCCCTCCTTTCCCCTCTATTGCAGTGACCTCCTCCCCTGTCTTCCTGTCTCACCCTTGGCGTCCCTCAATCCAGCCCTGCTTCCCAGCTTCCCAACCTTCCTAAGCATGGCCCTGCCCCCACTCAAGAGGGCACACAGGGGCCATGCCTGATCCCAACGCAGCCTGCACGGGCAATAGCTGCTCTTGTCACTCCTTCCTGTAACTTTAAGCTCTCATACAACTAATCTGTGTGGGTTCCCTGAGCTCGCTCCTGTTTCTTCCCTGGGATTTGAACCCAGGCAGAGTGGCCTCAGAGATTAAAGCTCTTTTTTTTCCATTTTCTTTTCTTTTTAAAAAAAATTTGTTTTGAGACAGTCTCACTCTGCTGCCCAGGCTGGAGTGCAGTGGCGTCATCATAGCTCATTGCAACCTCAAACTCCTTACCTCAAGTGATCCTCTTGCTTTGGCCTCCCAAAGTGCTGGAATTACAGGTGTGAGCCACTGCGCCTGGCCTGAGATCAAGTTCTTAACACTATTTCCTCTCTGCAGAAGACTCTGGAATTGACAGCTGGGAGTTGAGGAACAGTGGAATGGTAGAGGAGGCAGGATATTAAAAACAAACTTCACCCATCTCATAATTTTTTTGCCAGGCACTAGCCTGAAAATGTAAATCCTACACAAATCAAGGCTTAGAGAGAATGTCCTAATGCAGTTTACCCTGAGGTATATAGTGCTATAACTACACCAGGAATCAAATATATCTGCCCATGTTCCAGAAACTTTTTCCAAAGTTGGATATTATAAGGACACTGTTTAAAAAATAAAATAAGTGGATACATCCTTAGAAAGAGGAAAAATTAAAATAATTTGTAAAACAACCCATGTGAGAGAAATGCAGGGGATAACTTTAAGAGCCGTGAATGGAATATCTGATATGGGTTTGTTTCCCTGCAGATCATGTGACAGGAAATACCAAACAGCTTAATCAGTTCTGTTCTTTGTGTTTCCATTCACCTGAATGTGCTCATGGTCACGATGTCGTTTTTTTTTTTTGTTGTTGTTATTGCTGCAATGAACAGAAATCCAGAAAGAGAACGGATTGGGGGAGGAAACGTGGCGGTGGGAGGAGAGGAGGGGAGACCCGCTGCCATTCTGCAGGGGTTGGTCTCGAGTGTGTTCTCCTTTTGCCGCCGGCCACTGTCGGTGCCTCCTCTTCTAAAAAGGAGAGAATATTTATGGAGCATTAAAGAAGGCTTATGGAGTACTTATTCCATAAGTAAGCACTTCAAGGAACTCATCATCATTAAGGGGGTTGAAAGGCATGTCAACAAGGCAGGACAAAGTGAGAGACGTCCCACAGAGGCAGCCCCAAAGGGGAAGCGCTGATGAGATCTGACCTTCAAAAGCCCCTCTCAGCAGGGCTGATCCTGCTGCTCTTACCATCTGCTGTCTCCCCCCTGGCTCCCTGGGATCCACCCTAATGGAGTTTAACTCAGATCACAGGGTGCTTTCCTTTTGCACACTTGGAGGGCTCCATGAGGGAAGATGATCCAGGTGGAAAATTTGATTTTCCTAGAGGTGAACCCAGAGATCTGGGCCCCCTGGGTGCCTAGGGAAGCCTGGGCTGATGGGATGGTCGGGGGTAACCTGCATGTCCCTGGGAAGCTAGGTCCAGGTCTAGGGCCAAGACTGGGGATGCAGGAAAAGGGGTTGCAGAACCACAGGAAGGCTGGCTGGCTGAGGGCATGTTCAGTTTCGGGGCATGGAGAACAACAGGAGAGGGCCGGGCGAGGAGGAGGGCTGGGGTAGGGCCGGGTGTTGGATGTGTGCCACAGAACGGTCACCCTGGGCCTGCTTCCCTATCTCCTCCCCTGCCTCCTTCAGACCTGTTCCCAGAAGCTCATATGGGAACCGAGCTCTTGCAAAATGGATTCTATTTTTACACGTTCCTAACACTGTGCTTTGTGCCATGTTTTATCATTTCTATTGGACCACAACCGCATTTCCATAAACTTTACCTTTCACTAACTTTGTCTATGTCATCCTCTCCTCCCCAAGCCAACTTTTCCCCTAATTCCTCCAATTTACACATATGCACTCAAATATGAAGGGCAAAGTTTTTGTTTAAAGGAGCAGTCTAAGAATTCTTACTCATAATTTTGTTTGTTGTGATGGATTTGCCCACTATTTGTAGCCAGGCAGAGTGATATGAGACCATCTGAGTTCCATTAAGACTCATCCACTTAATTCCTGGGTGACTTCCCGTAATTTACTTAAATCCTATCAGCCTCAGTTTTCTCATTTGCAAAGTAGAGCTAATAACGATAATGCCCCCCTTACTCAGGGTTGCACTGAGAGTTGGAAATAATGTGTGCAAAGACCCTGGCATGCTGCCTGGCGCATAGTAAGTACTCAGTAATGGATAACTGTTCATATTGTCTTAAAAGAGGTCATTTCTGTACTTTTCGATACCCTTGAAAACTACCCATAGCGCAATCCTGGGAATTTGTAACTCTTACATCGTGAGAATTGGCTTAGAACTTACAGAGCTTTCAGGCATGTCCTGTTTAGGGGGAGGTTTAATATTTCACAGGTTGTTTAGATGTGAGAATCAAAATAAGCTCAGTTTTCATTGTGAACTGAGATCCTGTTGTTTGTGTGTCTTGATGCATTAGAATTTAATTGGCATGAAATCAGGATCCATGTCTTGTTTTGCTTATTACTGTATCACCACTAGTTAGAGCAGTACTTGACACACAGTGGGCACCGTATACTCATATGATTTCTAGTAAATTGTTGGAGGAGACAGTAAACATATGTCTATATCTATATATCTTTATATCCTTTCTTTTCGTATCTCTGACTATACTGGTAATTACACCAAATGTAAATAGATAAAAGCCTCATCTTGGGATCTGCATGGGAGGGGCACCAGCCTGTGGACTTGGGGGACGTACGCTATGTGTAATGTGTTCCGGGAGTCGTGAGAAAACATGGGAGAATCCCCCCATGGCTCCATGAGAGGGGCTCAGAAATGACTGAGCCTGTGCTGGCCCATTCAGCAAAGTCTGGCATCAGACCCAGAAAGAGGAAGATGGGAGCCAGTGACCAGAGGCCACGGTTGTCCACCAACCTTGAGGCCAGTTCCTAAGGGCAGGGACCACATGAGGACGACTGAGCCACTGCTGAGCAGAGCCAGTCACCGCTGGTAATGGCTCTTTGTTCAGACACCTCCCCATTGTAAAGAGAGGTGAAAGGTACATAGAGGGAGAAAATCTTGAACTGACTGAGTTTAAATTCTGAATTCACTATGTTTAAAGATAGAATTACTGAGTTACCTTAGACCCAAAACACATACACACACACCTTACCCAGGAATCCCACCAGACGAAAAGCTTTCATGGTATCTAAAATTAAGTGCTTAAAATCATATGATTTTGAAAATAACATGGGTAACAAACAAAACCTTAAAACACCTGTTCTTTAAAAATCCTTGTGAATTGGCTTGGTTTGGCAGGTGCCAAGGTCACAGTTATTTTGATAACTAATTATTTATCAGAAATGCAGCTGCTTGTCGGAATTACAACCGAGTTGAACTTTGGTCTGGGTTGGCAGTTCCTAGAGGAGCAGGTGGCCGAGGTGGAAACCTAAGACTGGGCCAACCAAGCCAGTGGCCTTGTTCTCCATGGGGTATTATGACTTGGAGGGCAATGACTTGCAGCTGCTGCAGGTGCTACTCCAAGCAGGTTCATGATGCTCACCTGGGTGACACTAGGAGACTCTTGGGTCTCAACGGCTGCTGTATCTTACTGTTTTGGTTGCTCTTGGTTTTCCAAAAGCACCGTAAGATGCATCCTTCAGTTGTAGGCAGAGCATGTCAACTGGGAATCTGGATTGAGGGACACTCAGCAGGTTGGGAGGATAAGTGAGTAGTATTAAAGGACTGTGCGTGGGGAAAACTTGCAGGCCTCAGAGTGGGATAGATAGGCAATAAGCAAAGAATGAGAGCTGAGCAAGAATTGGGGTGCTCCAGAAGGAGCCTGGGGACCATGAGTAGAAACCCAGTTATCAGCCCCGGGGGCTAACCTAGCTGCTAAGCAGACTTGATTCTGAGCACCACAATGTATGGCTGATGTGTTAAATCTTTTTGCATTGGCTCAAGCTGAGGCCTGAGAACAGGGAGCAGGGGTGACCCTGCTGGGGCACATCCTGCAGCCCGGGCTGGGAAGCAGTCTGGGTCAGAGGGTCTGTACCAGCATCTGCTGCCTTCAGTTGCCATTTGACAGTGTGATAAGGGTCCTATCAGCCAACTAGACGGGAGGGCAGGGCCTGTGCTGCATACTTCTTCCCATCCCCCACACCGCTCATCTTTTTGCTGATGCTCAGTAAACATATGCTATGAATTGACGGGCTTTAGTTATTCATAAAAAAGACTGAGAAACCACTTTCTAGGTAGTTTGCTATATGAACAGAAATTACTTTTCTGGTTTCTTGCATGGCAAATGACAAGAGAGTAATCCAGGAGCTGGAAGCAGGGTCTGGGAGGTCTCACGGCAGACCGGTATGGGGACTGGAGTATAGGATGGGGATCATAGTCAAGTCAGGAGCACAAGGAGCACCTTAGATTACAGATGCTCTTGCTCTTCCCTGCTACAGACTCCTGTGGGTTTGGATTCTTCTGGAAAGTAGGCCTAAAGATAGGGTTTGACTCTAGGCTCTGCACCACTTCTCAGCCCACCAACATTTATAATCATGTGCACGTGCCTTTCGCTTTAGGTTTTGCTCCCCAAACACTCCATGTTTCCTGTTCCAAGAAACCCCACACTCATGGAACCCCCTCTTCACCTGAATCCACCTCTTGAACTCCTTCCTGAGTCTATCTAGTTTAATGCATAGGATGAGGCCCAGGTCTCCTTCTTGGTTCTTCATGGCTGTCATTGTAAAGGAGGGCTAGACTTGGCTTGGCATGATTCAGAGATAATGGGGGAGAAGTAGAGATTCCCCATGTGTGCCCAGGAAGGCCAAAGGATTGGTGCTGGCCTCCCCTCAGAAGCCTTGTTGAGGCTACAGCCAGAAGTTCCCATGAAGGAGGAGGATGTCTCAACTCAAGTGCTAGGGGCAGAAGGAATCAGAGAATGGGTCCAGGTTCTAGGGAGAGCCCGAGACCAGACCAAAATCAAGGTGAGGGTCAAAAAGGAGGCCAGAGTTGGTCAGGTGGGTTGGCTCAATTCAAAGGCATAAGGTCCAGAGAGTCACTGAAGCTCTGACAAGATCACAGTTCCCTTCTGAAGTAGTTATGTCCTTGGAAGGTGGAAAGAGCTTATATGAGAGTTTCTGTAGAGAACCTGAAGAAATAGCATAGATTCACACCTGCATAGTTCTTTTAATCTTATAGCCCCCATGTAATCCCAGTGATAATCCCTATCTACGCCCAGTGTGACAACATAGAAAAGGTCCTAGCTAGGTTTCCAGGGGCCTGGGTTCCTCCCTGGAAAGCCCCTTATCTCTCTGAGCCTCAGTCTACTTATCTGTAAAATAGAACAATAACAATGCTATACGTATGCTTGTAAGAATTGGCTTTTAAATATATATTTTAAGAAGCTCAAGGGCCTAAACCATTAAGCCAAAGAGTTAAAATTATTTATTTCCCTAGCTACAGGAGGGGCTGTCATGCCCTGAGATTATGTTCAAAACACTGATGTTTTAAATTTATTTCACATGGTATTTTTTTTCCTCTTTTGTGTTGGATAATATTAGGGGCCGCTGAGGCCAAGCTCAAAAAGCTAAAGAAAGACATCAATGAAATATCTAATAGACTGTGAGTAGTGCCCAGTCTCCTGATAAGATATTTACATTTCCACTTATTATTGACGCTAAGAGCAAATACTAATGTAAGACTGGATATTAATGGACATGTGTTTTCACAGGTCAAGGCTTACCCGGTCTTGATAACAGGCTACTTGAACTACATTTCTTAACCAACCATATTTCTGCTTGCCCAGAGAAAGAAGGTCTCTGTTGCTATTGGTTGTTATTGATTTTTTGGTAAGATACCTTGATGATCCTGTCACAATTCCACTTTTTTTTAGTATTTTGTAAATAGTATCTTTATGGGCTATTTCAAACTACATATGTTTGACAGAGTTCTGATGACATGGTTGTGCAACAGTATTAACAGGGTGACCCCGTGTCCAAGTGGCGATTTATGATCAAATAGGGGTTCCAGGGGCTTCATCACAACTTCTCAAAATGCTAAAGAGAGTGAGAAAAGATGTCGCCTAATTAAAATAAAAAATAGTTCTTAAAGAGCTGGGTTAACTTGAATGAGAAAAGTTTTTAAAAGTGACACCAGGGGGAGATCTGATAAAGCAACAGGAATCCTAGACAAATTAAAAAAAAAGATTACCATAGCAATAGTGGGGATGACATCAAGAAGAAAAGCTTAAGAAATAGGATCAGAAGTTTCAAGGTTGTCAGATATAAACAATATGCCTATATCTGTACCATTGTATCAGAAAAAACTTGCTGAAATTATTTTAGTATGAAGACTATGCTAACATTTCAGAAAGTTTGAAAACCAAAAAGAGAAATCAGCCACAATCTTACCACCTGAGCACAGCTGTAGAAATCTTTTCATTTTGGGTGATGGGTACATGGAAAGCCCAGACTTCACCACTATACAATATACACATGAAATGGAATTCAACTTGTACTCCCTAAATTTATTAACATTTTTAAAAAGGAAAAGAAAAAAGTCTTTTCATCTTCCTGCCATCTTCGTCTATGTGGGAGACCAGAATAAGCCCCCCTAAAATATGAAGGGCCTTTGGGCTGAAGACAATTAAGAAGAAACAGATGCAGGAAAAAAACCTCCCTGTCCTTACCCAAAAGTAGGACATAGAGTTACAAAGACTAAGGTGTCGTAACCCCCTTCTGCTCAGGGAGAACAGAGGCTAACCCCTGCAGACAGCTTCGCATCATGGAGACTGTACCAGAGGAGTCTACATTAACAAGTTTACTAACTAGATTTTATCTGCCAGTTATTTGCCTTCCTGCAAGTTGCTGCCCCTAGAGACTCAGTCCTTTTTCCTTGTTTTGTCACTTCTCTAAAAATTTACTGCTCTTTGTTGAAGAGGCTATATAAGCTGGAATTTGAAGCTACCTCTTTGAGAAGTACCCATTCTCTGAGTGTCTCCCATGGGTATATGACATATACATGTGAATAAACTTCTGTTTATTTTTCTCTTTTTGATCTGTCTTTTGTAACAGGGGTTGGTTCCAACTAAGAACCTGTGGGGGTTATTCTTTTCCCCCTGTATCTATTTACTTTTCAAAGTTACAATTGAACACTTCCTACAATGCCACACATTTCTGCATTGGTACAGTCTTCATAACGATCTTTTTTAATGCATATACTTGGCTTTCTTGGTTTCTTCTCTGGCATCTTCCCCTTGTCCCACAAACATATTCAAATTTCTTCATCTTTAGAAACAAAAGTCTTTCTTAGCTCTTCATTTTAAATAGAAAGATTTGATATATTTTGCCCAGTGAAAAAAAGCAAGGCTCAGAGGGGGGAAAAATGTGTCTGAAGTTCTACTCACCCTTTAGAAGTTAGATATCCTCTTTGATTATAGCAAGTTTTAAGTTTTAAGACTCCTCTAGTTAGGAAAGGTCATAATTCTACCAACAGCAAAGCTTTTGTGCTCTGTTTAGCAATTTTTTGGGCAACTTTCTCTTTTCCCCCCTGGACTCTTGCCTTCCCCATATCTCTTAATCTGATGAAAAATTATTTCCATTTTCTGCCCTGGGAGTCAGCTCTGTGAAGTCATATTCTCAGCTTTTTAAATCCAACTCTAATCGTTACCCATATAAAGGCCTCAAGAAAGCATTGATGCAAAACCCTTAGACCCGAACCCAGAAGTCAGCCTTAGTACTGTCCTTCTATATACTAACTTGCTTCCACCCTGCAGTCATTGATCTGCCTGAGTCCCTTTAGGCCACTGAATTAATGTCTACAAATGTCTGAGCCATGATAACATTGTGTATTTTTATTTCTGCATCATATTAGGAGATATACTTAGGCCAATATTTCTTTAAAAAAGCAGACACAAGCAAAGTGTTTTAACTTGGTCCCTCCACCATGCAGACAAATTACTGTCAGAATTTGACAGAATCAACCAGGTGGTTACTTTACGATTCTAAACCATTTCCACAACTTTAACATTCACCCCCTCCTTCCCTGTTTAGGGCAAAGTCCTCTCTTTCTTCTGCCTTCCCTCTTTTTAGCATAGTTCAGTACTCTGAACACTGCCTAGTACACAGTAGGCATCCAAAAAATTTTTCAAGTGAATGAATGAAAAGAATGAATTCTTATAAAAAGAACTTCCTGAGATGCTATACAAAGTGTTTTACATCAGACTTCCTTTAAATCCTGTAATCTTGCAAGGTAGGTATTATTATCCCCATTTTACAGAAGAAAAAATGAAGGCTCAGGGAATGAAGTGACTTTTTTCAAGTTTCTTATCCACTTTTCATAGACTGAATAATGCCCCCCCGACACACACACCTGAATCTCTAGAGCCTATGGATATGTTACCTTCTGTGCCAAAAGAAATTTTGCAGATGCAGTAAATTAAGCATGTTGAGAGGGGAAGATTATCCTGGATTATTTGAGTGGGCCCGATGTAATCACAAGGGTCCTTATAAGAGGTGGAGCAGCAGGGTCAGCCAGACAGAGTGATTGTGACGTGACAACAGAGAGAAAAGCAATGCAGGCAGCCTCTATAAGCAGAAAAGGCGAGGAGATGGATTCTTCCTTAGAGCTGCCAGAAGGAACACAGTCCTGTTCATACCTGGATTTTGGCCTGAAAACCCCATTTTGGACTTCTACCTCCAGAATGGTAAGATAATAAATTTGTGTTGTTTTAAGCCACTAAGTTTGTGGTCATTTGTTACAGCAGCAACAGGAAACTCATACACCACTGTAACTGATATTTGAAAGAGCAGGACTCATGAGAACAATGATAGGCCACATTTCTATAAAACTGAGTAAGTGTTCCGGTGAGCTGGCCAGAAGAGTTTGGTTTTATAGGCAGAGTACGGCTAAAGAAAGCAGAAACAAAAAACCATAAAGCAGAATGGTCATTTCAAAGTTACTTTCCTTGTAAAGCAGGAATGGGGAGACAGGATAATAGAAAGATAACTGATTGGTCAATATCAGGTTACTGCAGGTTACTTTTCGGTAAGGATTAGAGCAGAGGGAACGTCATTATCAAGCCAACTGAAACTGGCCTGTTTGGAAATCGTGGCTATTATCTCTCTCCCAATTTCTCAGAAGGCCAGATAACAACTCAGTTTCAGTTTGGTGATGTGGAACTTTAGCATGAGTGGCTCCATTTTGGTTTTTAGTCTGGTCTGTTAGGGCCTAGTACAGGTGCTCAGGCCCAAACAATGGCCTCCTATAATTCTTACTTAACATAAGTAACCTATACATCATTCTTTCACAATCAAGGAGGGCAACAAAAGAAAACCAAGTTGTACTGGGAGATAAACAAAAAAAAAAAATTAAATCATTAAGTATGAAATGTCCAACTTCCTTAACTACTGTTTTTTTTTAATTTATTTTTTTTATTTCAGCATATTATGGGGGTACAAACGTTAAGGTTATGCACATTGCCCTTGCCTCCTCTCCCCCCTCGAGTCAGAGCTTCAAGTGTGTCCATCCCCCAGACGGTGCGCATCATACTCACTATGTATGTAAATACCCATCCCCTCCCCCCCGTCCCACCTGCCCGACACCGCAAAAATGTTTTTTTTTTTTTTTTTTTTTTTAGCATTTTGGTTAGATTTTATATATTTGCTTCTCCCTAGCAAGGGTTAGAGGTATGCCCTTCCCCGCCACAATGCTCACCACCTCCCTCAGATGTGGGACTTGCCACCCAACCCCACCCCCCCACCAATTGGCCCCGCCCGTATAAAAACTCGGGGCCCAACGGGGGGGTTTTCACCCCCGGGTTTGGGGGGGGGGGGGCCCAAGACCCACATCATAGGGATGTGGTGAGCATTGTCGGGGATAAGGGCATACCTCTAACTCTTCTTAGGGAGAGGCAAAGTTATACAATGTATCCAAAATGTAAAAAAAGAAAAAATCTTTTGTTGGATGGAGGGCAGGTGGGAGGGGGGAGGAAGTGTAGAGTTACATAATGTGAGCCGTGCGCGCCACCTGGGGACTGGACTTGCTTGAAGCTCTGGCATGTTGCGGGGGAGGGGTGTTAGGGGCAATGTATGTAACCCTAACAATATTTGTACCCCCATTATATGATGAAATAAAAGGAAAAAAAAAAAACCAAGCAGCTCTTGAGGGTACTGATAAAGCAAGAACTCACTCGTTACCTTGGTGCAAGGACAGCACTAAGTCATTCAGGAGGGGTCTGCCCCAAACCCGAACACTTCCCATTCAGCTCCACCTCCAACATTGGGGATCAAATTTCAACACCAAGTTTGTAGCTGTCACATATCCAAACCATAGCAAGGACCTTTGCAATGCTATTCCTTGTGCCTAGAAAGATTTCCCCTCCTCACTTCTATAGATAATAATCACAGTGTTATCAGTTTTCTTATAGTGTGTCCTCTCATCCAGTAACAGCCCTGCTCAAGATCCTTCAAAAGCTTCCCATTACTCATGGGAACAAGCATCACACCATAGACGGGCACGCGGCCCGACCAGTCGGTTTGCTGTGCTCTCTTCATCCCACCTTCTTCCAGCTCCAGTAAATCTTTACCCCTATGACACCCCTCCTGTCTCACTATGACCAGAGTAGCTGTATAGCTTTGTGCAGATTGTGCCCCTCTACAAGGGTGTGCAGCCAAGGGGCAAGCAGAGGTTGAAGTGCACCTGGCCTCCACACAGCAGGCTGTGTGCCCATGGGTGGCATCCTTCCAAGGAGATGCCTTTTTCTCATTCACACAAAGGCACCAAAGGTTCTGGTGGAGGGACCCTCCATGTGACCACGCCATCTGATGAAGTGTTAGCCCTTGATCGCCAATGGTTCCTAAAGTCAGTGCATGGTCCATGCACATCAGAATGCCCCAGGTCAACTTACATCAAGAGATCCCTGGACCTTCTTGTTTAAAACCTCTTAGGGAGACCAGGAATCTGAGTGAGACTTGGAATTTGTGTTTTGAGCAACTCCCTTTGGGTTCACAATCATATCTGGGGATGCAACTGTGTCAATCATTTCTTACTCAGTTCTTTTGTACATCTCAGACTTGCCTTCTATCTAAAGCACAGCTCCTGGAGTGTAGGGATTGCATCATACAGCGCTTATTAACCACTGAGCACCCGGCATGAAACAGTGTCAAGGAAGGCATAAATCACAGCGGGTCTAATTCCTCAACAAAGAGAGTTCACTCCACACAGACATCCATTTAATAAAGACCACTGGAGCACATACTATGGGCTGGAAGTGTGCCAGGGACTGAGGAGACCTAACTCTGCCCGCATGGTCCCTTCAGTCTGTGAGCTGCAGACAAATAAGCAGGCGGTTACGACGGAGCGTGGCAGTGCATAGAGAAGAGAGGAGCTCTAGGAGCTGGAAGAGGAGCAGCTTACTCAGATTTGGGAGACCAGGACGCTCAGAGGAGGCTTCACGGGGGAACCTGGGGGTGAAAGGGAACAAATCGTCATCTGGGCCGAAGAAACGTGAGTGACAGCCTAAAGGCCAAAGGGAACTTCATTTGTTCAGGGAGACTGGAGAGCAGGTTGCAAGAAGAAGGGATGAGGTTGGAGAGATAAACAGAAGCTAGTTCACGAAGGGTCTTGTATGTCATGGTAGGGAGGGTGGACTTGGCCTTGACATCAGGTGCAGATACACCTCCAGCGAAGCAGACCTTTAATGTAAGGGCCAGTTTGGAAAGAAAATCCCACAGAAAGTCCCCGGCTCATCCATTCGGGGTTAGAAGAATATTGTTCCCCTTAGGAGGACGTGCACACTGGCGATTGCCCCCTCCACCGTATCAATCACGCTCCTTCCATCCCCCAGTGCTGGCCAGGGGTGGGGTGGAATGTTAATGTGCAGTCCTGGCTGTGGACCTTAGTCCCGTGCAGGGAGTGAGGAAGATACATTGCAGATTTAAGTGAATTGCTCTGTCTGGGAATTGGACATGCTGAGGAATGCAACCTTGGCATAGAATCAAGAATACAGAATACCAGGTGCTGGAACAATTGGGAAAATTTAGATTAGGCTCTGCAATAGGAGACATTACTAACTCTACGTTAAATATTATGGTTATGTAAGAGAGTATCCTTCTTCTTAGGAGATAGTTGCTGAAGTATTTAGGAGTAAATTGTCTTGATATCTGCAATATATATATACACATATATAGTGTAAATGTGTGTGTATACACATACATGAAAGCAAATGTGATAAAATATTAACAACCGGTGAACCAAGATAGATGAGGGGTCTATGGATGTTTATTGGGCTATTCTTTCACCTCCTCTGTAGGTTTGATATTTTTCAAAATAAAAACTTGGGGAAGAAGAGAGAAAAAGACTTTCAGGTACCTGGCACAATTCAGTTCTCAGGCCTCAGGTTTCCCAACCATTTCTCTGAGACGATGGCAGTACAAAACCTTCAATCCACTTTATTGATGCCAGGCTCACGTCAGCATTTGGGAGCATCCAGAGCAGGGCTCCTCAAACTTTTTAAACAGGGGGCCAGTTCACTGTCCCTCAGACCATTGGAGGGCTGGACTATAGTTAAAAAAAAAACTATGAACAAATTCCTATGCACACTGCGCATATCTTATTTTGAAGTAAAAAAACAAAACGGGCAAAAACACCCGGCAGGCCGGATAAATGTCCTTGCATGTGGCCCGCGGGCCGTAGTCTGAGGATGCC
>CAUYPO010050226.1:0-63560 GCA_963574435.1 Cheirogaleus major | reverse complement strand
GCTTTGCCTTCAAACAGAGTGTGTGACAGTACGTTATTTCAGAGATGTGTGTAAGACTGTTTCCTGAACAATGAGATGTATGAAAGGAGCATAAATAAATAATTTTTATAATTAACAACAACAACAAAAAAAGATAGATAGAACGCTTCTTATATTTTATTTTATTTATTTTTTAAATTTATTTATTTTTTTTAATTTCAGCATATTATGGGGGTACAAAAATTACAGTTATGTATATTGCCCATGCCCCCCTCCCCCCTGCTTCTTATATTTTATATTAATTATCAAGTAGCCACAACTTCTCTGGGGTTATATAACCAGGGATTACTTTGTACCAATGTTTTCTCATGCTTTACAGGGGGCAAAATGGTTTTACCTTATCAGACCACTTTAGTTAAAAAATTATTAATATATTATTGACTACCTACCATGTCTAGGTATACTCTAATACACATTTTATATAAAACTTTTCATTCAATGTAGTTAATTGTTAAGCAGATATTATTACCCCTATCTCACAGAAACAGAACCTAAAGTTTGGAAACGTTAAGTAATTTAATAGCTCTTAAACCATGGGCAAGAGATTTTGCTGACTCTAAAATCTACAATCCTCAATGCCATATGTTCTTAATGTCCACCAGTTGGTTGCATATTTTATATCCTAATTTATGTTAAGCCTTTGAAGAAAAAATACTTATCACATAATAGCTTTATTTGAATATATTGTTTAGTTAATATTCTAGGTTTTTTTAAATCCAAGAATGCAAACCATTATTCCAAGGGTACTGTAATCTTATCTGAGAAAATATGGAAAGCATTTTCCCATAGCATTTAAAAAATACATGCTAAGGTGCTATGGGATTACCAATATAAAGTAGGGACATAATATAAAGTAATTAAATGGTATAATCTTGAAATGCTTGTCTCATTGTGGAATTCTTTATCATTTTGTGAGTTTGTTGTGATGAGAGTGAAAAAATAGTTGCTGACAGCATTAATAGACTTATTTTTAGCATCCCTAATAGATTAACACTGATGGCCTCATCAATCTGTTTGAGTGTCCTTGGCATTTATTGTGTTCACTGATGGGTGGTATTTATAACCGGCTTAACAAGCAATTCCAGCCAAACCTGCTTTCACGTCTTAAGTACAGGGAGTCATTCATGTAGAAAATGATGTAAGAAGTGAAGCATAATTTCAAATATATAAATTAAAATTTCTTTTTAATACATAGCTCATCATTTTATTCTTAATATGAAACAAAGCAACTGTGACAGAGATACTGAAATATGGCTAAGAAATGCCTGCCCTTTAAAGATCACTTATAGGAGGAGGTTAGGATTTATCTTTTTAATCCAAAGAACTTTTTCCAATAAGGCTCTTTAAATGGTTTCTTTTTACTGAACGTAATGATGCACTGTGTCTTCTTTTGCCATCTCTTCCTGTGGCCATTAGCACTAGTGGGTTATGGATAAATACTTTGTGGGAGTCCGTGTCTCAATTCAAGTAATGGTTTAAAACTTCAACAGTGATCTATAAGCCTTGCCTCAGGAAAACAAGGCAAAGTGTGAGGGATAATGTGACCAAAATCCAAATTAAACCTGCTGGAGTTTTCTAAGTCCTTGTGACCTTGACATGGACAAATCAGTTCTGGCTGGAAGATGGTCCTTTCTTTTCAAAATTTTGATTTTGTCATTTATAAGCTGGCTCTAAATACATGTTCCTTTTCAAATTACTGCTGGCAAAAAAAGAAATCTACAAATCTCTTCAATCGGGCTGACTATCAAAGTTTTGGGAAACTGGGATAAAAAAATAAAAACAAACGTAAAACATAAAACTGTCTTTGGAGTCTACCTCTCTTATTGTCCTGTTGGGTATTCACTCTAAATTCCTGGGCTGATTGCATTCCTTGCTGAATAAAGAGCAATGTTTCACATTTGGTCAGCTAGCTAGCATGAATAACCATCTAATTTAATAGAATAAAATAATTTTGGCCTAATGAACATAAAACCATGCTTCAGAATATTTTGACCAACACAATTGTCTTCCTAAGACACAGACTTGATTATAATTCTCCTTGTTCCCACAACCACTGTGGTATTCATGCATGATATTTCCCCAAATATTTCCAGTTCTCCTCTATTCCAGGTAAGATTGCTTTTCTTGGCCCCTTGTGGTTGGATGGGGCCCTCTAATAATTTCTGGCCAATGAGGTGTGAGCAGGAGTAACATGTATCCCATCTGGGCTAAAATTTGACTTGATAGTATGGTACCCTCAAGAGCTTTTTTTCCCCTAGCTTGATGACCAGCAATGTTTGAGATGGTCAATGCTTCTTAGACTGAGACCCTGAGTGCCTGCAATGAGCAAAAGTTTTCCTATCAAACTGTGATGGATATTTGACATGCACATGAAATAACCTTCATTGATGTAGGTTAAAATTGGGGTTTTATTTGTTACTGCAGCATAACCAAGCCTATCCTGACTAGTATACTTCCCTACTCACCATCGCTTATGGAAAAACATTCAGTGGATACAGAATGAAACATGCACTCTCTGATGCTCAAGACTGTCTTAAATATGGATTCATTCTACTTTTTCTTTTCTTAGGCTGATTCATGTACCTTTTTTTTCAGTAGAATTGGACTCTATGTCCTGTCTCTCAATCTTTAAGACTGAGTCTTCCCTGAGGGCATCACTGCTTTTAAATTCTATGCAAATTTTCTCCTTTTAAATTCCCATAAATGTCTTGTTGTCATTGTTTATGACACTTTTATTCTACTTTTTACTTTACTTATCTGTGGACCTATTAGTCTCTTTTACTCTTACACTGCTGGTGGGACTGCAAATTAGTGCAACCTTTGTGGAAAAGAATTTGGAGATACCTCAAAGAGCTAAAAATAGAAATACCATTCGATCCAGCAATAGCATTATTAGGCATCTACCCAAAAGAGCATAAGACATTCTATAATAAAGACATCTGCACCCAAATGTTTATGGCAGCACAGTTCGCTATTGCAAGGATGTGGAAACAACCCAAGTGCCCATCAATTCATGAGTGGATTATTAAAATTTGGTATATGTATACAATGGAATATTACTCAATTATAAGTAATGACAGTGAGCTAGCACCACTTATATTATCCTGGATTGAGCTTGAGCCCATTATCCAAAGTGAGGTGACACAAGATCAGAAGAATGGGCTCCACATGTACTCGCCATCAAATTGGTACTGAATGATTAACACTATGGTGCTCAAATGTTGGTGGTATCCACCAGGGATTCAGGGGTTGGGAGGGTAGACCCATATCTGAGGGATGCGGTGAGCATTGTGGAGGGGAGGGGCATACCTCTAACCCTTGCTAGGGAGAGGCAGAGATATAAAATGTAACCAAAATGTTTGTATTCTCATATTTTCCTGAAAAAAAAGAATAAACAAAAAAATAACTAATAAGTGATTTTGATGGTAAGCCCTATAACTTATTTGTGTCTATATTCTTATAAAAATGAGATTTTTTTCCTAGCTTATAGGAAGTGTTCCATGAATATTTGTTGTATTGCATCATTTGCTTAAAACATAACTTAGTTAAAGTAGTAGGTCTTTATTTTTAGGTTTTGGATTTTATCTTTCCTCAATCAAAAGTGATTCATAATAATAATTATAAACTGATGGGAAGAAGTAGGAGACATCTATGAATTAATTCTCCTAGCTTTGTTCCTGATTCTTATCTATCTATCTCTCTATCTATCTAATTTTTATTATGAGTATCTCAATCACCTACCTGCAACTTTATGAAAGTAGTATATTTTCATGGTCAAACAGGTACATTAGGACTTACAAGCAACAGTCCACTGCCACATTTTCACCCATTACCAATGGTACGTCCAAGAAGTAAACACATTAAGGCCTTTCCACTTTGGGTTATTCTGGAGTTTCTGCCATATTTAAAACAATATGCATATGTAGTCATTTATTGATATATTTACTTTAGATATTTACCATTGACTTTCTGATGACAATTTTATCCATTACAATAATCTGAGACACCCCTTCCATCCCCATATACTTATGTCAATATTTTTATTTTTTATTAGTTAACTTTGTATTTTAATATCCTTAAAATTATGTTTCTTGTTTAATAACTTATTCACAGTATCTCTTAACTTCTCACTGGTGAAATAAGAATAGAGAAGCTTATATTTCTTCTCTTTTCCCCACTTACACCAACCTACTTCTCTTGTTTTCACCTTTTACATTTTCAACCTTTGGATTCCCTTTTTTTCCCTTTTATTTCATTATATTATGGGGGTACAGATATTGTTAGGGTTACATATATTACCCCTGCCACCCCTCCCCCCCGCCATGCCAGAGCTTCAAGGGTGTCCAACCCCCAGGTGGTGCGCATCACACTCATTATGTAAGTATACACCTTTCCCCTCCTCTCCCCCCGACCTGCCCACCACCCAACAAAAGATTTTTGTTTTTTTTTTTACATTTTTCAACCTTTGCATTCTTCTTTGTAACCTTAAGTCTTCTGTGCTTTGTCCAGAGGGCCATTCTAAAAGTTTAAAATCAATAAAGTGCATTTATTTTATTGACTAAGTAAAATTATTCACTGCAGAACCTGAGTACTATGACTTAATTTGTTTCTTGCATAGCGGTTTGGTTTTTCCTCCTGGTTAAAAAAAATTCAGTATTATCTGCCTTTATGACAATATTGCATTTTACCATCATCTCAGTCAAACTCTCTACTCGAGAAATTTCTGTCTTGGTAGGAGGTTTCTTTCCTGATGTTATTCTACTGTAGGCTATACTGGCTCCTTTTTAGGACTGCTTTATCTTTATTGTTGTCCTGGTTGGATTCTGAATTTCCTTCTTTCTCTTTCTTATCTTATCCCCTCATCTTCTTGCAGCAGATATTTAAGCAACTTCCTAATAAACACTTCAAGAGAGGAAAATTTTCTGAATTCTTTCATGTCTGAAAACATTTTTATTCTGAGCTCACTATTGATTCATATATTGTCTGGAATGAAATTCTAGGTTGAAAGTTGTTTTCCTTTAAGGATGTGAAGGCATTATTGGTGATAAACCAGGTGGCTGCATGATGATTCTTTTTACTATGCATGCTGTTTCTTTTTCTTTCTGTACTGCCTCCGTTCTTACTCTCCTCTTCTACCCCACCACAAAAACAACAAAGTTTTAGGATCTTCTCTTTATGTTTGGTGTTCTGAAATTTTACAAGCATGCTTGGGTATGGATTTCATTTTTATTTTATTTCAAAATATTAAGGGGGGTACAAATGTCTTTGTTACATGGCTTGAGTCAGGGCTATAAATGTGCTCATCACCTGAATAGTGTACATTGTACCTGTTAGGTGGGGTTTTGCCCCTTCTTTCTCTCCCTCCCCTCCTGCTTGATTTCCAATGACTTTTACTTCCATCTGTGCACTTGAGTGCCCATCCATTAGTTCAATTTGGAAGGAATTGGAGACCATCATCCTAAGCAAAATATCTCAAGAATGGAAAAACAAACACCACATGTACTCTCCAATAAATTGGATTTCATTTTAAAAATATTGTGTAGTAACTGGTGGGCCCCTTTAATTTGTTTCCTTTTTGTCTGCAAATTCTATTCTATTAGTATTTGTTAATTTCTTTTCATCCTTTTACTTTGTTCTTTATTTTCCAAATCTTGGTGCTCTTAATATAAACTTCTTTGTATTTGATACTTTTGCTTATATTGATTTTTTCTTCTTCATTTGAGATTTCTTGTCTTTAAATATACATATTTCCATGAAATATTTTATACTTGGAAACATGCTATTATTTTAAATTAAATTAATTTTTTTCATTAATGTTTTCTCATGGTTTTTTTATTATATTAATAGTCTTCACTTTCTTATTTTATAGTGGTTTGTGAAATTTATGTGTGGTGGGTGCTCTCTTTGTGCCACCCAGATCCACCTCCAATAGGAAAGCACTCATTTCTCCAGTCCCTGCTGCTCAAGGTTGCTTACCTCATCCCTCCTGGGAATTATACCAGCTCCCTCCATGAGGGGCCTGAATCCAATAACCAATCAATGGGGGTGGAGGTGGGGTGGGGTTGGTGTATAAAGAGCTGGCCTCTTGCTTCAATTCCAGAAATATCCGCAGAACCATCCCAGCCCCTGAGCACCCCCTGGGGTTGCCTGAGGTATCTGTTGCAACTGCATACCCTGTCAACTTCTCTTTCTGTCCAATCCGGTGTCCCACTATCCTTTACTACCTTCATGCGGGAGCATACAAATCTGAATCTCTCCTTAGAGTCTGTTTCTGTTGGAGCCTGGCCTAAGACATTATGGGAGGATACTCTGAAGTCGTATTTTTTTTTTTTTAAGAATTTTTATTTTTGTTTTGGGGTAAACATCTGGCTTTTTTTACTCTATGTTTAGGAAGTGTAGGAAGGTGGGCAAAGATAGGGTCAGCTCCTCAGAATACATTAACCATTCATTATCTCTTTTTTTCTCCCCTGCTTACTACTTTTATGTCCACACGGGTCTCCCAGGGCTTTGCTGCATAAGGCACCAGTTCTTCGCTGGTGTCACCTTTGTAGGGTTCAACCTTGGCTGTGCCACTCCATCTTGTCAGTCAGTATGCGTACTGTACCCTGCTTTCTGAGTTCCAGAAGTGTCTTAGCATATGTTCCTTGCTGATGTCCACTGCCCACCATTCTTTTACTTGCAGTGTTGAGTTGTATCTTTTTATTTCTTTACATTGTGGTAATGTGATCCTAAAAGAAACACTGTGCTCTGTATTTTTAAACTTGGAGTCATCTCTGACTTTTGCTGGACTTTTAGTAGGAAAATTATGTTACTGGTTGACCTTCAGTGAGTTGGATTTCAATTCTCTAAGATGATATAAACATACCAGATTTTCCTAAATTCCATGGTAATTATTTGGGAAAGCTACCAGATGTGAACAAATGTATTTGATATCACCTATATGAGGAGTCAGGACCAGATGTAATTATAGCCATTTAACTGTGTTTCTCATAATTATATAGTCAAATGAATAAACATTTCTTCTGTGTCAGACTCTGGATAAAGTGCCATGGATAAGTGAAAAAAAACATAGTGTCTAAACTCATGGTCTAGTGTAGGTGGCAAAAATAAAAGAGATAATTTTGCCATAAGATAGCAAATGCTAAGTGATAATATTAGCAAACTCCTATAGAGCTAAAATTTGTGGAGTGCTTCCTATGTGCTGGGTTCTCTACAAATGCTTTACATTTATTCACTAATTAATATTCACAACAAACTTATGATATAGGTTTTATTCTCTTCCTCATTTTGCAGATGAAGACATTGAGGCACTTGCCTAAGGGTTGATGGCCGGTAAGTGGTGAAGTCAGGATTCAAATCCAAAAAGTCTGGCTCAAATCCTGAGCTTTTAGTTACTGGTAGCACCATTTCTTACAGCATAGAAGTCAGACACCAACAGAGCTGAAAGTTACACCCTGAACAGTTTCTTTTATGTTGTTCTGTTTCTATAGGGAGGAGGGGATTTGCAGAATTTTGTGTCTGTTATTAATAATCTTTTGTGAAAAGCATTCTCCTGGTGAGCTAAAGCCCTTGAGCTGTAGTCCTTTAAGGAAATGCTTAATGGTCACATCAAGTAAAACTGATGTGGCTATGTATGAAAAAAATCAAGAGATTTTATTGAATTCTTATAAATCATTTTCATAATTACAAATCAAATAATTTCATGACTATATTTAGGTATTTTGCTACTTTTTTCCTTTGCACCTTGCCTTTTAAAAAACTGGGTCATAAAATACATTTAAAGATAAAAAATATGACATCTACCAGTTTGTCAAAAATTAAATAAAATATCATCTTGGTAAAAGTGTGAAGATAGGGGGATTCATATATATTGTTGGTGGGAGTGTAAATTGAAACTACTTTTGAAAATTATCTGGCATTTCCTAGTTATTAGAATATGTTCATTTCCTTCAACCAAGATATTCTACACCTAGGTATGCACTTTGGGGAAACTCTTGCTTGTAACCTCAGAAGAAACGTAGAACAACACTCATAGAAGCGCTACTTTTTGTAGCAAAACCCTCAAAGCAATGCAAATGTCCATCAGATGTAGAATGGGTAAATCAACCATGGTACATTCATAAAACGGCATAAGAAAAAGAAGCGCAAATATCCAAATACAGTTTCTGTATATAGTCTGGTGTGTGTGGTATATTTCATAGCAAAAAAGTTTTAAAGAAATTAATAGTACTTTTAAATTGGTTTTAGAAGAACATGGCTAAGATTTATATGAGAAATGAATATAACCTTAATGAATATAGTGTTAGTTAAAGTAACAGCAGAATTTGCTAAATCATTATAGACATTACATGAAAATAGGCTCTATACCTATACACTTAAAGAATTCAAAACTACTAAGCTGGTTAAATTTTCTCCTTTCTAAAACACAACTTACTAAAGCCATGTGGGTATCTGGGAGATACAAATCCTCTCCCTTCTTTGTTTTATTCTTTAGAGCAAATGCTTAAAAAACAAATAGGAGTTGGCCAAGAAAAGGAAAGTCAGAAGGCCTTTTTAGAAGAAGAAAGCAGCAGGAAGAGAGTTTTTTTTTGCCTGTATGAATCATGGTCCTCTTTATCTAACATGCTTTCTGTGGCTGCTTTAACCTCAGATGGCCTAGCTATAGTCAGTGTGCTAAATTCCTGAATGTTTTAAATCATGATAAGTGTCAAGTGCATCTTTAAGACAGGTTGTTCATGAGTTCATTTATTCACTCATTAATTTGACAAGTGTTCACGGAGAACCTACTATGTCCTAGTCCAGGCATGAGGAACCTTTTCATTGTATTCTCCAATTAATAGGTCTATAATGGCTGCGTATTCTTCAAATGATTCACATATATCATGCTGCTCATCAATGACCTTTGCTAACTGGGGAAAATGTTCATGCGAAATTTCCTTGTGAAGAAGAGTTTTGAAAAGAGATAGCTTTCTTCAAAATGCTTGGATTTTTTTTTTTTTGCCACATATCATATATAGACTTAGTTTTACCTTGCAAAGGAATACTGAAGTTGCTTTGATTTGACATGCTATGACACAGAAATGCTGTATTCCTATAGAAATCTTCTTTCAATAATTCACAATGCTGATTCTGTTCTTCATAAAATTTAACTATCTGTTCTTGCAGAGAGAAAATTTTGGCTAACACCTGTCCCTGTGATAGCCAATGCATTTTAGAATGATAGGACAAATCCACACTGAATACCTCATTGTTCAACTTTAGCATGTTATGAAACTGTTGATGCAGTGTTGCATTTGCAGAATATAGTTAACAACACTTATAACTTGTTGCAAAGTGTCACTTAAATAGTAGCTTTAGTACAGAGATTTTGCTGATGCAAGATACAATGAAAAGAAATGAGAGCATCTGGATCTGTTAATACTTTTTTTAATCTGTGCTATAAACCCTTAATCTTTTCCTGTCATGGAAGGTGAACCATCTGTACATACACTCACTAAATTTACCAAATTCAGTCCAACTTCACAACATTTATCTTGAAAGTTGTAGATATCTGTTACCCATGTTCTGTTTGCAAGAGTGCTCAAAGTGAGCAACTCTTTGTAGCAAAGAAAATTTTCTTTGTTACGACCCAAATGAAGTATAAAACCTACACTGAGTCAGTAGTATCAGTTGGTTCACCAAAATGATTGAATAACATATATTTTCCTTTTGAAGTATTGCATGAAATTGTTCTGTTAACCCCAAGGATGAGGTTCATATCTTTAAGGTACTAAATGGGTAATGGTGGAAGACATTAAATAAGTCGACACATAAATAAATGAATAATCCAATTTTTTGTAGTGGTAAAATCAGTTAAAAAAATAAATCAGGTAATAGGCTATGATTTGTATATGGGAGTGGATAATGACCTAACTTAAGATCTTGTATTCAAGGTACTCAAGACCTATGGGCAGTCCTAACAACTTGCTTCTCATCAATAAAAATTGGAAAAGATGATTGGATGACACTTTTATCATTAGGTTTTCAGAAATTGTAACTTCTGCTTTCTAGCAGTCTCTATTGCTTTAATGAAAGGAGCTGCCATGGTGGAAAGGTCCATATGACAAGGAAATATGAGGGATCTCTGGCCCATAGCCAGGAAGAAACTGAAGCTCTCAGTCCAACAACCCTCAGGAACAAATTCTACTGACCATTTGAAGGAACGAGGAAGCATATCCTTTCTGAGTTGAACTTTCATATGACACTCCATCCGTGATCAACAACTTGATATTAGAGAAAACCTGAAGTAGATGTCTCTACTAAGCCAACTCGGATTCTTGACCTATAGAAATAATAAGAGATAATAACTATGTGTTGTTTTAAGCTGCTAAGTGTATGGTAAGATTGTTACACAGTGGTGACGCTATTGCATTATTTATATATATGCTGAAAACTTACAGGAATTTCTTTTAGTTGATTATAGCAGTGCAAGCCTTATTTGCCATTCACATTGCACAGCCATATAAATGGGTTTTTAGCCCCTTTGTGATAAGCATTCATCTTTTCCTTCTGAATTGACATTGGATCATTTGAATCCTTTTTCTTTTCAAAATCAGTTATCTAATTAATTTGTGCCAAGTCATGCCAGTTGCTAAGAGAACCAGCTTTAATGAGACCTTTTTCAGTTTCCACATTTGTTAGACTCTCTTTAAGAGTTACAGGTTTATTCATGGAATATTACCATTCATAATGCTTAAGTGAGCTACAGTGTAATACCTTGTCACATATCATTTTTCCTTATGGCATTTAGGACTTATTGAGGTGTTTGCTCTAGGGAAAATTCCATGCTTACGGAAATAGTAGTAGCACTTATGTATCAAAAAAGCATACAGAGTTTATTCTATTAGAGCTCCATGGGAGTCCATGTGAAGAGCTGTGTGTGCAGCCTGTGGCTAACAGTTAGTGGTTGGATTTTAAATGTTGCCATCTAAACATCTTTGATATCATTTCCTAGAATGAGTTCAGCATAACATGATACTTGATAGCTCTGGGTTCAGCTCCTAGCAGAAAATCTTCAATGGAAACAGCTGGGCCTGCATCTGCTCTACTTGGCTACTGGGTAAATGACGAGTGTATGTTTGCATAGTGTGTCTCTGGAAGTGTGTGTGTGTGTTTGTGATAAGAGTATGAAATAGTTCAATAGACTGCCACTCAGGAAGTGTCAGAAGAACATCTTCTGACAACATGTGACGTTCTTGAGGGTTTAATTTTAAATAGAAACTGCCTCAGAAGGGAAACAGTTTCTCTTCCCTTTGATTTTCCTATGTGATGCCTACATGCTTCTCTTGATAGATAGATGGATGGATCGACAAATAGATATGTAGATAGATAGATCACAATCAACAATTAATGTATTCATTTCTGTAGTCTCTGAAAGTATATGCTCTTCCCAATCTCAGAGACCTTATTGTTTATTTTTTTCTAATAGGTATCAAATGAGTGAGAACAGTGAGGATTTAGAAGGTTAAAGCACCTGGTGGGGATAGGGAGGTACATGGAGCAGGCTGATTCCTGACTCTGTCGCTGATCAGCTGTGTGCCCTTGAGCCCTTACAGTCACTGTAAACCTCAATGTTTCATCTTGTAAATAAACAGTAGCACTGGCCCTTTCTTACATCTGATCTTTGTTAGCCATGTGACACTGGACAAATTTTCATCATTTTCTTCATCTGTAAAGTAAGAATATCATATCCTCCTCAAAGGGATGTTGTAAGAATTAAGAGATGCTCCATGTGAAGTGTTTAGATTGGTTTCTGACATGTGGGAAGCACATACTAGCAATTACAATAACCTCACAGGGTTAGGGGTCTTAAAAATGGTGTGTCAGTGAGTCACATGCTATAAGTTGTTCCATGGCATAAACGTGGTAGTAGTGGTGGGTGATCGTACATGTTTATTGTAATGTTATAGAATTTACTGTCTTCCGCAAATGATTAAATACTTGGGGGAAAATGTTAGATTCCTTTTCACACCACATAAAACATTAAATTAATGATGTATCAAATACTGAAAAGTAAAAAAATGAAATCTTTAAAGAACTAGAAGAAAATTTCAGTGAATATATGCATAATATTGGCGATAGAGAGCATCTTCACAAAAATAACAAGTCCAGAAACTATAAAGGAAAAGTCTGTCCAATTATACTGCAGGATAAAAAAAAAAAGCACCCTGTATATGACAGAGGATACTGTAATAAAATAAGAGACTAATTTCAAATAGAGAAAATTTTCTAAAAATATGTAATAGATGAAGGGATAATATCCATAATGTATAAAATCAACCTACAGATCAATTAAGGAAAATTGGCCAATCAGATAGAAAATGGGCAAAGAACATTAACATAAATCTTACATTAAAAAACATATTTCTTTCACACTTTTATAGGGAGCATATGTTTCTTTTAAAAAAAATTGGGAAAACTAAATCAATAAATAACTAAGAGAAAAGCTTCCACAGTGGAAGCTAGGAGATGACATATGAAGTTTTGTCATTTCCCCTAGGGAGCTGGCTGGAAGCATCACAGCTGCAGCTTTCTGAACTCATTTAAAGTCAGGGTGACTAAGGGAGACTTTATGGTGGGACCAAATCCACCTCCAAAAGAGTGAAGGGTCTGAAGTGATTTGTCCAAAGTGATTTGTTCAGTAGTGAAGGTCACCACGGCACTCTCTAAAGTTCTTCTTGAAAAGGACATTTTCTGTCTGTGGTTCTGATTCCAATTCTGCAAGCAACTGATTTCCCCTGGTCCTGATGAGGACAGGTGAGCCTTGGCATTCATTTGGGATGCCAGGGCCCACTGATGCTGTAGAGCAAAAGCTCTCAGGGCTCCTGACTTCTTATCACAATCACAAGGGTACATATGCGGGCTCCTTGGTATTCTTACTTAATTAGTTTGGACTTAAACATATGCATTGCTTTTTGTTTTAAAGATGCTCAGTTAGTAGAATGACTCATCTCACACCACCACCTAGTCCAAGCCGTGGGGCAGGAGGCAACTGCTAGATAAGGAAAATCATGATTCCTTTCATCCTACTTCCAGGTGTAGAGCAACTGAGGTTACCCTCACACTCTCCAAATCCTTTCACTTCCTCAAAGGGGCCACACACTGCCCACATTCTTCATTACAAGCAGCCAAAGTCATGAGGCAGATCCATGGGTGAATCCATCCATGTTGATGTGTGAACAGATGTGTGTAAACTTCACAAGTCAGAATATTTCTGAAGGAACCTAGATCATTAAATCAAGAGGTTTCCAGGCAGACGACATCATCACAAATGAAAAAAACGTGATTTATTTTGTAGAGTTGCTTTGTCAAACTTTTTATCAGCATGAAAAAGTAGACTAAATTCACAAATTGATTTGGCTGGGGCAAATGGTGCAGGAAACCAGAACAGAAACACCAGGAGGCTTGAGTTTTTGGGAAAAACAAACATAGAGTACAAAATAACACATCCTCAAGGGAAAAAGTGGCAATGCTTTTTTTTCTAATCATTTCTCAATGGTTCTGTTGGTAAAAGAAAACAGAATTCTTGCTTCTAACATGCAGAATTCTGGCCTTAAGAGTTGCTATGTTTTTGAGCTCCCTCCCCCCCTTTTTTTCACTCTCATTTAAATTGAGGATAATGTGCTATTTTCCAAAATCTGTTCCTATTTGAAAACACATTCATGCAATCTAGTGGTATCCCTGCAAAACTGGAACTAAGTTTGCATGTGAATTTAGGGCCCCAAGAGCTGTTGTGAACTGTTACCTGCATTCTATGAAACTGGTACCTCTAAGCCTTCCAGAAAGAAAAGAGAGAGAATCAATCAGGCCACTATGTGGGATCTGGGGCTGCCACAATGTGTTCAGGAGATCCAAGTTCAACACACACACACCAGAATATGGAGGGTTTTTACTATCAGCCTGTAGGAGACCTGGTTGGAGGAGGGACTCAGGTGCAAGCAGTCACCCTGGATAAGATCAGGGTGCTCTAAAGACCTAGATGAAGGCTTCAGTGCATTAACTAGCTGTAAAATAGATAAACACAGAGGACACAGACTAATAGGAGTTGAGGCATTGTTAAACCAAGTACAGGTGAAAGGCCCTTCCTAGCATCCCCTACAAATAGAGCTAAAATGATTTCTACCATGACTGGGAAACCAGGCAGTGTTGTCAGGTACTAAACATTTTATTTCAGAACTCATTTAATCTCCTGGGAAGCAAAGTAGAAATATAAAATTGCTTTACTCTGGAATTGTAAGAATGAAAAATTATAGAACACATTTTTGTTTTCCATAAATCTTTGAAGTACCACTATGAAAACTGACCCTTCTTGGCTTTTCTGAGGCAGCCTGATTTTATCATTTAGAAACTAGAAACACTAGGATGGAAGGTCTATTGCATCTATGGACTCATCTGGAACATCTTAGCATAATGTCTAAAAATACCTGAAAGTTAATAATTTCAGAATAAACTGGCTGACAATTTGAGTATGAAAAAAAATGTCTTTCACTTTTATCTCTGAGTATAGTTTATGTTCTAGCCTATAAATTTAGAAAATTAATATTCTTTTTATTTTTTCTAAATTATTTATTATATATTGAATTTCCTCTTTTGCCTAATAGTATTAATATTCCTCTGTACTTGGATTTTTTATTTAAAATTTGTTTGATGGCATTGTTAGAATGTGGTCTCTTAAGGTACCTGTCTTTCAGAGTTATTGAGTTCTCTCTTTTTTCCAGTTAGTATTCAATCAATTTTTATAAATATTCCATGGACTCTTGAAAGGGATGCATATTTTTTTGTAAAGCACAGCATTCAATAGGTACCTATTGATTAAATCTTATTATATACTTCAAGTTATTGATGGCCATGTCATGGACAATGAGTCATATGTAAAATTCTTCTCCAATATGTGTGTTTTGATTAATTTTTTTAAATTTTAGAAAGCTACTTTATATATTTCAAAACTATGCCTTTTCTCAAGTCCAAGTTTATGACATATTTTGTTGGATGGAATCATTACTTGTACTAATTTCTTCTCTTTGCTGTATTACTTAATATCTTAAATTCTATTGAAGCTTCTTTAATATCACCACTGTCGTCTTTATATTTGCTTTTGTACATCTATATTTGTATTTTAGCTTTCTCTCATAAATGTTATCCCTTATAAATAATGTGCATTTTTAATTCAATGTAAGATATTTTATTTTTAAAAGAGAGTTTAAACTATTTAAATTATTGTAATTACTGACAGAATTGGTCTTGTTTCAATCATCTTGTCTTTGCTTTCCAATTTTAGGTTTCCTTTCTAGTTCTTGTTTTTCATGATAATCCATTTTGTTTGTTTTTAGTTATCTTAATCATTTGAATGGCAGGATAATGTTTCAAACTCAAAAAACTGTGATTCTTAAGTTTCTAAAAAACAATTAGATAAGCCATTTTGAAGTAAGAGGGGTATAAATGAATCTACAAAATAAATAACTCTGTACCTGGGGAGATGGATGCATTTTACTTTCTGCTCTGCTTCCCTTTACTTTGATTCCAGCATTTTATAATTTTGGATCTAGATATTTTTCATGAAATAAGTAAATACATGTATAATAAAATATATTACTATATTATAAATACACATGCACACACCATGCATCACATACACCACACACGTGGGCTGTTCTTGCATGGTAGCATGGGGCTGTAAAAAATGACTACGCAAGCTGAAACCCAGCAGAACGATCTTACTGATCAATTGGAAAGACTATGGTTCTTCCATGACTTTTTCTGACAAAACAAATAACTATCTTATCATTGGTTATGAATGTATAGGGAAATGAAAAAAATAACAAAACTAATATTTATTTATTACATGGTAATTTAAAAAATATAACAGTTTGATTCACATATAATTCACATATCATAAAATTCACCCTTTTAAAGTATAAAATTGAGTGGTTTTTAGTATGTTCAGACAGTTGTTCAACCATCACCATTATTTAACCTCAGAACATCTCTCATCACTGTTTCTGTTAAACCCCGTTCCCTCTAGCAGTCAGTCCTCATTCCGCCCTGGCCCCAATCCCTGGCAACCATTAATCTACTTTTTGACTCCATGGATAGACAGACAAAATCTATGGATTTGCCTATTCCGGGCTTTTTATCAATGGAATCATACAGTATGTGATATTTTGTCACTGGCTTCTTTCACTTAGCATGAATTTTCAAGGTTCATCTGTGTTGTAGAATGTATCAGTACTTGATTCCTTTTTATGGCAGAATAATATTCCATTGTATAAATGTAACATATTTTGTTTATCTATTCATCGGTTGATGGACAAATTTTAAGTGACCAAATAAATAAGTGATTGAATCTCTCCTCTGATAGCTATTTTGATCTTATTTTTCCAAGATCAAATACTAAATTCAGAAAAAAAAGTCATGATGTCTTTTACAACTGAATTATCTTTTGGGTTTCCCAGAGTACTCTGGAAAACACAGATATTTCTTGTTTTACCTTATGTTTATTTGATATGCTTTATGTTTTTAAAATAACTCAACACTATGGATATGCTGCAGGGAAAATGTCAAATGAAAAAGCAAAGATCCTCCTTCCCCATATAAATACTGGTTAATTTCATTCAGATAAATGTTCATTAATGTGACTATATTAGAGATTGTATTCCTTTCTGGCTGAATCAAAAAAAAGATCCTGGAAATTTGTCAATGCACCCAGTGATCATAATATGTTGTTTCCTACAGGATAAACGCTAGTCAAGTCCTTATGAAATATGTATGGGATAGTCTCATAGATCACTTTCTTTCCTTCAGATATTGTTTGTTACTGTGTAATTTATTCTTATTATCAACAAATGGTTTTCCTTTCCTCTCATGCTTGTCTGAGGCTCTAAGTTATGGAATAGAAATTGAATCAACTATCCAAAGATTGTCAGTTTCAGAGTCTTGTGAAATGAACTATGCCAGGTAGTCTTAACTATTTATATATGCAAAGAACAGACATGGGTACAGGTTCCAAACTGATATTGCTCAAACAGTTGTCACACAGCACCAGAGGACATATATATTTTCAGGCCTCTTTATTGTCTAAAGCAGGTGACTTCATGAAATCAGACTGCTGACCAAAGATCCAGTAAAACAAAAATCAATTACACAGAACTAAACGAACTGATGATGAAGGCAAACTAACTGTGGTTATTTGTCCTGAAACGTTGTTGGTATTGTTTTTAATGTTCTAGTTTTTATGGGAAGCACTTTATCTTTCTTTTTGATTAATCTCTAACCTTCCATTTAGTAGATAACAAAAATTAAACTTTTAAAAACTGATATTGTGTTCATCCTGACTATTCAGAATTCACAAATTAATAGTTTTACCAGGTCTCTTTACTTTCAAAATGGCCATATAGTAATTTTCATAGGTTCAACAAAAATCTCATTTTGCAATGAAGGCTGTATCTGGCAAGTCATGTTTGAGATTAATATTCAATTAGTCTCATCTAATTCAGTTAGATATGACAAATTCACCATTAAGGAATAAAATTGTAATTCATGTATGGAATTAGTGCCCACGAAGTCCTTCCAGAAATCTTTTATGGTGCCTGTTCTATGGTTCATTTCAGCCTTACGGGCAAAAAGGCAGGTAGGTCACTTCCTGGCAGGCCAAATATTTTAGAAGATTTTCAGAACCTCAAGAAAAGAGGAATTCACCCACATTATGCAGATGAAATAGGATGAAGATAAATTTTTGTGTTTAGTTTCCTGGCTTTGGAATGGAAGTGCAAAAAATAGGGGCTTTTAAAAGTCCTCTCTTAACATCATTATGAAGCCTCCACTCAGAAGTTTATCTTTTGCCCTCAGTAGTTACCCAACACAATATGACTCTGGATTTCTTGCGTGGATAATGTGCTGCAATACTTTTTGCTGGTAAATGAATCAAGCCAAAACATAATGATCATGAATAACTTTTAGAGATTATTTATGATCACTAGGGTTAAGAGACATTATCCAGAACTTGGAAATAAGTAAAAAAGTTACTGCATGTCCTTTCAAAATACTGGAGCGTTTTCTAACAGGCCTACTCAAGGACTGTTTACAACTCTAGGGGTTTAATCCTTTGTTTGACTTCTTATGTATGATTAATTAGGGCCACAGTTTTATGGAGTTACCCCTTAAATTATAGATTTTTGTCCTGTAGTGATGAAGACATTTCTGTCCTTTAGAGGAGATAAACCCAAACAGTGAAGTTTTATTTCCGTGTAGAACACTTGAAGTAGTAATGTTTAACCCAGCAGTCACGGGCTAGCATTTTTTTTCTTTCAGAGACTATATATATGCAGTTTCTTGAATTCTCTTGTGAACAAGATTTATTATCTTGACAAATCCCTTGTTAGTTAGTTGACATGTGTTTATTCTGTAATATTATGGAGCCATATCTTTAACTTTTTTAAAATTATATTTTGATATGAATCTATCCTCATTACCACACAAAGTTTAAGAGTAAGGGTCTTCTACCTTCTTTTACTGTTGAAAAGGAAGACTCTCTTTAAAAGAGATGGTCTTTTTTCAGATAAAGGGATATTTTATTCGTTTTTTTTTTGTTTCTTCTTTTATGTTTTCTCAGTTTCCAATGCATCTATTAGTAATTTGGATGTAAGAGTACTGTGTTCACTGTTTATCACCTCTTCGTTCAGCATCATCGTCTTTGCTCTCTGGTCTGCAGAATCTTGGACCAAAGCCTTAAAGGTTTTCTTCTGTCATGTTTTCAATTTTAGAATGTGGATTCTGCTTTACACAATTTTCAGGACAAATTTCAATTTTTTACTCATACTTTTTATTATTTTTAATATAATTTTCCTCAGTTCCTTTTTCAATTCAACCTTCAGTTTAACAACTCAACCCCTTTATGACTTTCTATCTACATTTTATAGAAGTCATGTTTCCTTGCATTTTATTGGGATGAAGCATATTTTATGACATAGTCTTTTTATTATGGAAAGTTTTTGCTTCCTAAGGTTGAGTTTTTCTCTCAACTTTCAGGATGTTTCTCTCCTTTCCTTATGAGGCAGAATTTTTTTGTGCTCTAGGTTGGCAATACTTCTTTGTTTTATCATCTGTCAATGAGGACAGATCTATCGAGATCCAGTGTTTGACAATGTAAAAGGAACATAGATTTCCTTTGGCCTTCTCCATCCACTTGCATGTGTATTGATCCCAGAATAGCTTTAAGTCTTGAGTCTGAATTAATGTGCAAAGTCCCTAGTGAAGTTTGAGTTTCTTCCCATTACTCATTTTGTGTATCTCTGATAGACTGAATGGCCTAGTTTCCTTATCCTGGCAAAGAATGTTTATCTGTACTTTCCAAGTCTGACTGCTTATCAGAGTCCCTTGATGAACTTTAAAAATATTTAGTTTCCCAGATCCCATCTCATCTTGACTGAATTTTAATCTCCAGAGGTAAGACTTGGAACCTGTATTTCTTAAAGGCTTCCCAGGTAATTGTGATGCAACTGGTGAACAGCCCTATACTTAAGAATAAATAAATGTGTCTGTGACAATCAGTAGTTCTATTTTAACCTACATCCTCCAATGGCCTGACATCTAGAATTCACCTGCCACACTCTGCTGGCCATGACCACACCTGATGCTATTTCTTTTAGCCTAAACCTTGCTGCACAGCAGAGTTGCAATTTGCGAGTAGATGTAGATGCTAATGGTTTGAGAGGAGAAAAAATACACTCTGTGTCTAAAAAAAGAACCTATGCAATAGGGGAATAGTTACTTGATTTCAAGTTTTATATAGAGCTAGGCCAATGGGGTAGTCTAAAATTGCCTTCATATCTACTTCTTGTCTGGCCAAACTGGATTATTTCTGAATGTGGGTTTTCTTTCATCAGTTATCTTAGGACTTCATTTAATAGACCTACCCTCAACGTGCCAAGGTTCGTCTTTTTTTCCTAGATAATTAACCTTCTAAGGGCACTAATTACGTCTCTCTGACTCTGTATTCTTCTTGCCTCCAAAGTGCCTGGTACATAGCAGACATTCATGAATATGTGTTAATGCCTGAAAAAATGGTTTTAGTGATTAGTTGTCTATCCTTAGTATTAAAACTTGTGACTTTGTCTATAATGAGCATTTTTGGGAGAGTCATTGTTTCGGGATAAATAAAGTAAAGACACTTCAGCCCAGAGGCAATGTATTTAATTATCTCTTCAAAAAAATAGGAACACTGTCTTGCAGTGTGTCCTTGAGTAGGAGCAGAAAACTGGATCTTTTGTGTGTCATAGAGATTGAAACTTACCTTGTTTTAGTAACATACTGAATGTGAAACATCAACAGTGTTGTTCTTGTTTTCATAAGCTTAATCTTATAGCTTTTGTATTTATTCCATGTTATAAAGATACAAAAACATAACACCAAATTGATTCTAACCTCCAGCATACTTTTTATGAAAACTTAAATTTGGATTAACAGCATGGAGAGAGACTTTTTTCTTCTTTAGTATCAGACAGGATAATTAGTTATAGTAATAAAGTTAAAGGAGAAAAGCAAAGATAGTACTTGCCTTATGTTGGCAATTCAGTTTCCTCAAAACTGTTCTGCTGTAAAAATATGCCATTCACTTGAAGTTTTTTTAATTTTTTATTTCAGGAAATTATGAGAGTACAAACATATTGGTTACATTATAAAATGTAACCATGCCTCTCCCTAGCAAGGGTTAGAGGCATGCCCCTCCCCTCTACAATGCTCACTGTGTCCTTTAGTTGTGAGTTTACCGCCCTCAACCCTCTAATACCTGGAGAATGAAGTTTTTTAAAGAGTGAAGATTGCTGATTTGGATTGGAAGTTGTTGTTTGTTTTTTAGCCAATCTCTTCTCTTGCTTCAGTGGTCTCTTAGGACATTAATTTTTAAATAAAAATTGACATGTCATCTAAATTTGAGTATGAATTTGTTATGCAGAAATCCTGATTAAGATTAGGTAGGCTGTAAAATATCACCTCTTCTCTCGCTTTTCTGAGCTGTATGACATTGGAGTAAGTACAGTGTCACACCTGTGTTTCATGTCATACGTCATCACAGGCCACGTATGGATTTCTGGAATTGTGTTTTTTGCCTTTTACCTCCTATTTGGTAACTTTTGAGGAATGAATATGGAAAATGTGTATAATTTTAAAATGGATTTATTTTTAAAGCCTTTTGTTTTTCTCAATCGATTGGAATTCATAAAGTATATCCTGATAGAAATGGTGTAGGTGATGGTTGTGTTTCCAGGGTGGCCTATACATCTCTGTAGCCCACAATGTGTAACTGCACTTTCTCATAACGGGGGTGTGCTGAGACCCGGGTCCCGGGGGTTAGAGTGACCTGTGCAGGCTTATGGCTCACTTAGAAGGAAGGAAAAGTCCTTCTTCTTTTCCAGTCTACTTTTCGATAGAAAATTCTTATTTTTTACCTTCTTCTCACCTCAACTATTTAGATTCTCACCCATTTCCTGGTGCACAGAGAGCTGCCCTTGTGCTGTGCTACCCCCAGGTCTGGCCTTGTCTCTTCACCTTCAACCACTTCATGCTTTCAAATTCCTCGCTTGTCATCTTCCAAAATTAAAATTCCCATCTCTTTAGAATGGTCAACTCTTGTTAGGATAGTAATAAGAAAAAACGATTTCACTTTTATGTATTAAAACCAAATATGCTTTCAGAGGACTTATTATTTTTAAAAGAAAAGGCTTATTGCCATCAGTATATTTCTTTCTTATGCACTAGGACAGGGTAACAAAACTAGGTAAAGCCATGCAGGCCCTGAGAAGGACTGAAATGTGTGAAGAGGGGCGACCAGGAGCTGCACATTGAAGTAAACACCATGTAGTCAAATTCTCTCTAGCAGAGAGATCTAAGGTCTATAAGCATTAGCTGGATTTGTGTTTGTTTTTAAGAACAGCAAAAGCAAGAAGCATCATTAAGTCTGTCATTTGTGTATGTGAGGTATTTATATATTCATACATTCATGCAACTGTCCTTAAAGGTGTCCTTCTAAGGTAGAAGAGACTGTGATGAAAGAGTTAGGAAAATGGAGCTGGGTGGCTCTGGGGAAGTAAAAAAATGCCCAACTTTATTTTGAAAAACACATGTAAGCTCCAAGGAATATTTTGTGCACATTTGAATTTCTAACTGGATTTGAACTAGATTATCTTAAGACACTGAATCCCAATTGGCTTTTTCTTTTGTGCTTATTTAATTTTTTTTCACTGAATTGTAAGTTTTTTGTTGTTGTTTTTCAATAGACCTACTTGCCTATCCCATGGAAGCTCCCAGATATGGCCAATCAGAAGATTAAATACACAGTCTTTGGAATTGGAACTACCCAGATACTGTCAGGTGAGGACACAAATATCTTCTCAAAGGTGAAGTTAACATTATGTGAGATTGTCAGAGTTGGGGGGTGGGTGATTGAGTTCACAGTGAAGAATACGATGAAAGTGTGAGTCTTGTAGCCCTGGCTGCAGGATCAGCACTGCTGGTCTGGCTTCCAGCACGAAGCTGGCACCAAGGCAAGCAGTTTCTGTTCTCCTGTGAGTGAGATCCATCTTAGACTCTGAGCAACATGGTTCTATCTGCACAAAATCTTCCATCACAGACAAAGCTAATTAGATATAAAATTGGTGATGCCCATTCTAGCTTCACCTCCCAGGAGTGCCAAGAATAAAAGCAATTCAGAGATTTCAGTGGGAACATGAATTCTATAGACTTGCTGCAGGATTGCTACACTGAATTTTCAAACTGCCTTTAGAGACCAGTCCAATAAATCATTTTTCTAATAAATTTTTCCTTCCCATACTGATGGAAAAAATGCAATCCACAGTGGATCAAAGCATTAGAAATACTATCTGTAAGTTCTGTTTTCAAGTTATGGGTGATTTGGTTGGAGTATGAAATGAATGATCCAAATGTGGAAGACTGAGTGTGCTTTGCTTTCTGGTTCTATCACATGTTTGCTTATGGAGAGTCACTTCTTTGCTTTGGGGTTTCCTCCAATGTATGCAATATGAAGCAATAGAACTGTCTGTTTCACCCACCTCACAGGTTTGTCGATGCAGAAAAAGGACACCTCACAGTTTGGGTCATTGTTGGAGTAAAAGTAGGTCAAATGTTTCCTCAATATGTTTATTCTGTTGTTATTCTATTATGCATGGGCAAGCTCAAAGTTTTCTTCCAGGCTTAGTGGTGGAGATGAAGCCTTATTAGGACTGAAGAATGAATTTGAGAAGATTTACATACTTAGAAGTATAGTGGATACATAGGTGTTGGTATCACTTTCCCTTCTTCTACCCATTCTCTCTTCTGATGTCCAGGGCTTTTGGTCATAATTCTTGTTAGCTATTGCTGTGCAATAGATCAATCCAAAATTTAGAGTCTGAAACAACAGCAATCATTTTGTTATCTCTCCTGATTTCTTTGGGCCAGGAATTCAGGAAGGACTTGGCTGGGTGGTTTTCACTGCTGCAGTTTCAGTTTGGTAGTGACTTGAATTGGAAGAAAGAGGAGCTGGAGCTGTCCGGTGCTGCCCGGGCATCTCTCTCTGTTCACCCCATCTGTGTCTATGTGGCCTCAGTTGGGCTTCCTCATAGAATGGTGACCTAGGGTCAACTAGACTTCTCAGATGGGGGCTGAAGGCTTTAAGAGTGAAGGTGAAAGCTGCATGGCCTTTTATGATCTAGCTTCGCAAATCACTCAGCAGCATTTCTGGTGCATTCAGTTGGTTATAAGCAAGTCATAAGCATGCTTAGATTGAAGGAGAGGAATTATTAGACCCCATCTCTTGATGAAGGAGATGGAAAGATTCTAGAAAAATATGTGGGGCTGGAGGTACCGTGGAAGCCACCTCTGGAAGGTTTAATCCGCCACATTCATCACCATGCCTCCTGTGAGAGGCTTCTGTGACCTGCTCTCTGTTCGGGTGGGCTCGTTATGTTCTCTCCTCTCAAGGGACTTGTCCTCTGAGATGCAGCTTCCACTTGAGGCTAAGAGATTGTCCCTTGCTATAACTATTTTAAGAAAAGGGACCCAAGTGGGTCTTTCCTAGTACCCTAAAATCAAACCTTGCTGTATTTTTCTAAATTCAAGCCAATGTGCCTTTGTGAACATATATCTGGTTGATCACATGGTGGGTTTTCTCCTCTGAAAATGTGTCTGTGTCCGTGGGTGTGTGAGAGCAGAGTGGGACAAGAGGACAGAGAAAAGCAGAGGCAAGAGAAGAAAGCACAGTATGACAAAGCTGAATTTGGGTTCCCTCTTGTCTTTCCTGGGCCCCCTGAAGGTGGTACTGAGCCTGCGGGTTTTGGAGGGGCAGCCAAATTTGTTATCTAGTCACATGCCAAAGTGTTTAATTCTCTTTTTTTATGGCCTGGCATTTAGTAGAGTTTTATTTAATTGTTCCTGGATGGTCTCAGCTGTGCTGCCAGAATTAAACTATGACTTTTGTTCCTTCCTGGGTAGAAGTTTAAAGGAGGATTCTGCACCACCTGAGGCTAATAGGGAGCTGCAGGCAGGATCTATGGGATGCCTAGGGAGAAAGAGCATCTCCTTTGATCACTCAATTATTCAGTCCACAAATATTCAGTTAGTGCTAACTACAGTGCCAGACACTTTTCTAGGGCTGAGACTACAACAGAGAGCAAGATGAAACAAAGCCCCTACCCTCATGAAGCTTCCATTTTAGTGGGAGAGACAGACAAATAAACAAATAGATACCTATGGAGGTGAACACTCGGAAGAAAAATAGCAGATAAATGGTAGAGCATAATGGGGCTGCTCTTCGGATGATGACCAATGAAACCTCCTCTGAAGAGGTAACATTTGAACAGAGACTTGAATCAGTGGAGTCTGCTTTTCTCTGAAAGACTTATTTAAAAAGTTGATCCATAGTACAGACCTTTCAGACTTTAAAGGTTTGCCATCTGCAGTGATTTTATTTAATTTGGGTGTTTTAAATACTGTAGTCACCTTCTGACATATTAACAGTGATTAAGTAATAATTATTGCTAATCCAATGAATATTTCCTTAACTTTACAAGTGTAGTTTTTCTCACTAAATCTTATCAAGGATAAGAGGCAGTGTGACACTCAGAAAATAATATGGTCAGAAAATAATATTAGTAAAATAATATTTTACTAATCGTTCTGCCACTTGCCAGCACAGTAGTCATGAAAAAGTCATTTAAATTCTTTCAGCACACTTTTTCTCATCTATAATGTGGGGGGAAAATAACTAATTTCTAAACATGTTGCTCAGTAAATATTAATCTTTTTCTTACTCCACAATCAGAAATTCCTACAGACAGTTATTTTGTTTTTTCATTAGTGGCCTTAGTCCCTGAGGTCTAGGACAAGTTGGCATAACTGATAAAGATCTTAGTCATCTCACATCAACAGGACATTGAGGAAACTTCATTATTACTGGGATTGTTTTTTATTTCTCATGTTGCAGTTTAACCTGTGATTCTCAGATTTCCCATGTGGATTCTCCAACAGCTCATACTTAGCCTGAGAAGCTAAGAGATTTATCAGAGTCACTCAGCTGGTTGATAGTACAGGTGTCACTAGAATCACTGTTTCCTGAATACATTGAATATTTGTCTTGTAGCTTTGGAACTACACTTGATCAAAACTCTCAAGTCCAAATGTGTCCTCTAAAAATTGGTGTAAGTTACTGATTTTGCTTTAAAAATTTTGATCAGTACCAAAAAAAAAAATCCCTCATTTTTTATGCAGGAAGGACAATTCTTTGACTTAAGAGAAGCATAAAAGATACACATTGATGGAGAGTTCAACCTTTCTGAAGTTAACCTTTTCTTTTATTCTCCACTTCTAAACATGATGGAACTCTGGAATGAAAATATGAGTGTTTAAAAAACTATACTCGTGCTTGTAATCCTAGCACTCTGGGAGGCCGAGGCAGTAGCGTCCCTTGAGGCCAGGAGTTTGAGACCATTCTGAGCAAGAACAAGACCCCCATCTCTACACAAATTGGAAAAATTAGCTGGGCATGGTGGTGTGCACCTGATAGTCCCAGCTACTCAGGAGGATCACTGGAACCCGGGAGTAGATTGTGTAGAGCTATGATGATGCCACTACACTCCAGCCTGGGTGACAGAGAGAGGCCCTGTCTCAGAAAGAAGGAAGAAAAATAAATAAATAAAAGCTATAATCCTGCCGTTTCAATTTGATTTTAGATACTGATTTTCTCCTTGGTATTCAGAAAGCCATTGACAGTCTCACAGGAACAAACGTGATGTTAAATAGAAATAAGGAATATGCAGTAAGTGATCTCTGTATGAGCACCTCAGTGTTGATCAGTTAATGCCAATTTGATGGCGAGTACCTCTGAGGTGCCTTCATTGCACAGATCGCCTGCCCTGTGACTTTTCACACTGCCCCCTTGTGGGCATGCTGGCACTTTGCAGTATTTGAAAGGCAGGT
This sequence comes from Cheirogaleus major, assembly GCA_963574435.1. NCBI lineage: Eukaryota > Metazoa > Chordata > Mammalia > Primates > Cheirogaleidae > Cheirogaleus > Cheirogaleus major. Next base: position 37,019 of record CAUYPO010050226.1, on the reverse strand, counting down.
GTTGACTGACCTTAGTGTGCTGTGATGTATATTCTTAGATATTATATGCACTCTGGCATGGGTGACAGAGCGAGAGACCCTGTCTCAAAAAATAAAATAAAATAGAATAAAATAAAATAAAATAAAAAGAACAAGTTAGTGTGTTTTTTTAACCTTTTTTATTTATCTCCCCACTAAGGATCTCATCTCTTTTTTAAAGGGCAACTTCATATTTGCTGCTTTTATTATTTTATCCTCTCTGCCAATCTTCACATTTTAACTGGTGTATTTAGACCATTGACATTTAAATTCATGAGGGCTTAAGTCATCTATTTTATTATCTTTTCTTTTGGTTTCTTCTTTTTACTTTTTGTGAGTTATCTGAATTTTTTTTAGGATTCTTTTTTGATTTATTTAAAATGTTTTTGAATTCATTGCTTTGTGTAATTCTTTTGGTGGTTTCCCTCGCTATCTATCTATCTATATCTATCTATCTATTTATATATATATACACACACATACATATATACTTAAAACTTATAGTCTATTGGTATCAACATTTTATGACTTTAAGTGTTATCATGAAAACCTCAATTCCAATAGGTCATTTTCCATCCTCCCTATTGAAATGTCATTGCCTTGAATTTCAGGTGGTGTTATGGACTGGATGCTTGTGTTTCCCTCCAAATGCATATGTTGAAGCCATAACACCCAGTGTAGCTATATAGCTGACCCTTGAACAGAACAAGTTCGAACAGCCTGGGTCCAGCTCTATGCGGATTTCTTTTCAATAAATATATCGGAAAAATTTTTGGAGATTTGTGAAAATTTGAAAAATCTCCCAGATGGACTGTGTAGGCTAGAAATATTGAAAAAAATTAAGAAAAATTTAGGTATGTCACAAATAAATAAAATATATGTAGATACCAGCCTATTTTATCATTTATTATTATTACCATAAAATACCCATGAGACAGCAAGATCAACCCTTCTTCTTCCTCTTCCTCCTCAGCCTACTCAATGTTAAGATGAGGAGGATGAGGCTTTTATAATGATTCACTTCTACTTAATGAATAGTAGATATATTTTCTCTTCCTTATGATTTTCTTAATAACATGTTCTTTTCTGTAGATTACTTTATTATAAGAATACAATATATAACACATATAATGCACAAAATATGTGTCAATTTACTGTTTATGTTATTGATAAGGATTCCAGTCAACAGTAGGTAAGTTCTGGAGGAGCCAAAAGTTACATGTGGATTTTCAGCTGTGTGCCTCTAACCTCTGTGTAGTTCAAGGGTCAGCTGTATTTGGAGATAGTGCTTTTAAGGAAGTAATGAAGTTTAAATGAGGTCACAATGTTGGGACCCTGATCCAATACGATTAGTGTCATAAGAAGAGATACCGGTGAGTACCCTCCCTCCTCTGCAAGCGCACACCCAGAGAAGGCCATGTAAAGACACAGTGAGAAGGTGGCCACTTGCAAGCTAGGAAGAGAGCCCTCACCAGAAACTGAACCCTGCCAGAAACTTGATCTTAAACCTTCCAGCCACCAGAGCTGTGAAAAAATAAATTTCTGTTGTTTACACCACCTAGTCTATGGTATTTTTTATGGCAGCCTGAGTTGACCAATACAGATGGTGTTATAATTTTTGTTTCAATCCTCAAATAAAATCATCAGGAGATTAGTCTATTGTGTTTAGCAATATTTTGGTTCTTTTTGATGTTATTTATTTATTTATTATTTCCTTTTGGATACTCTAAGCGTTCTTCTTTTATCATTTTCTCTTGGTTTAAAAACTTTTCTTTACCCATTCTTTAAGGATAAGTCTGTTAAGTAACAAATTATCTTAGCTTTCCTTCATATGAGAACATCTCTATTCCCCTTTCATCCCTGAAAAATAGTTTTGCCAAATATAGAATTTATAGTTGACAGTTCTTTCAGTACTTGAAATATATTGTGCCACCTTATTCCATCTGCCATTGTTCAGATGAAAAATCTGTCCATTCAAATTGATATTTCTCTATAGATAATGCATTATTTTTGTCTGTCTGCTTTCAAGATATTATGTTTATTTTTAGTGTTCAGAAATTTAACTATGATATGTCTTGGGGTGGATTTCTTTGTGCTTATTTTACTTGAGTTCCTTAGCTTTTTAGATTTGTAGATATATGTCTTTTTCCAAATGTGGGGACTTTTTAGCCATTATTTATTCAAATATAGAACTCTGATGATGATGTTGGATCTTGAGTTGCTGCCTGGGTTAAATAGATCTGTGTTAAATTCTGTTTAAGCCATTTAGTAGCTAAATTGTTTGGGTAAAATTAATCTCTTTTAGCTTTATTTCCTTTTGTTTTTTCCTATCACCTGGGATATGATGGCAGCCTAAAATGGCCCTCTGTTGTTTTGACCAGCATCTCCCTTGTCTCTGATCCTGTATGTATAGACACACATCATTTTCTCTGGGGAACTGCTCTTTCCCCACTGTATTTCCTGGTGCTGGCAATCACGATACCAATATTACCCTTGCTTTACTTCACAAGGATTACATTTTGCCCGCCCTAGAAAATAAGCCACACGAAGCATTAGCATTGTCTTATGCACCTCAGCGCCTGGATGATGCCTCACAAGAGTTTAATTATTATTTGTTGCATGTATAAATAAATGACTCAAATCCTAATAGTATTTCTTTTTCAGTGTAGTAAAGGTGACAAAATACTTAAAGATTTGTAGTCCAAGTGAGCAACTGGCTCTGTGATGAAAAGTAGGAATTTATAGCACCAACAATCTAATTCTTTTTGTCTCTTTATTGCTCTCTTTACTCTCCTTGCTCTCCCCTTGGCTACATCTATCTCACTGTGCATATCTTCATGCAGGCTGTCTTGGTAGTTTTCTCTCAGTGTCCCCAGGCTTCCTCGTTTCTCCTCTCTCTCTCTCACAGTCTCTTCTTCCCTCACTTCTGTGGTTCATATCTGTTTTGATGTCTAGGTCTGTACTTTATTCCTACTGGTCTTTCCACTATAATCTCCATTTTGGCTTCTTATCTGTTTTTCCAGCTCATTATCTCTACTCCGTAGCAGATCACAATGGGACCGTAACTTATATTTTTTATTTAATATTTATTCAGTATTTATTTGCTATCTTGTGGAATAAAGATTTATCTTCCCTTTTTGAACTGGAAAAAGAGTCATTTAATATATTAAAATTTGATATATAATTTAAAATATACTATCTACTCTATTCAAATGTTAAGCATATTTAAATAAAATGCTAAAATTAAAATCAAGTATATATATATAAAGAAAATAATATTACTTTTTCTTCATCTCTGACTCTTGACTAATATCAATATTCTATGGGATAAAGGCTGTTAATAGAAAAAAAATGCTGATCCCTTGTATAAACATGGGCCTATCATGGTTTTCATTAAGCTAAGGCCAAAGCTGCAAATGGTGACTGTGACAAGCAAGCTTGATGACAGTAATGTTGACTAATCTCCATATGCCTGAGCATCTGGTTTGGGGAACTAAACAGGAAACACTCAGCACTCGCTCAGCATCCAGAGTATACATTGACTGATGAATATTAAATACACACATCAGTCAGTCAGAGCGTCCAAGTGCAAGAGCACATGGTGGCCAGTGATCTGGCTGTGCTGACAGACCTCCTCTCTGCCCCTTCATTCCCCCCATTCCCCAGCCTGCAATTCTGACCCTGATGATGGACTGCTACAGGGCCTGGTTCTAGTGGAGAAGAAAGAGCGAGGTACCCATCCCTGGGTCTCTGCCTGAAGGATGGCAGATAACAGGGCTATGCTCACCTCCTGGGCACTGTTTCTGTGGCTGTGGCTGACATGTTTACTATGTTCCCGCTCTGTGCCTTTCTTCCCCTGTGCTAACCTACCCTGAGTGCTCAGTGCTCTGTTCTTCTTCTCTACATCACAGCCCTAGAAAAAGATTTTTCTCTTATTGTGAGTCAATATGATCACCTCTTTCTCAAGAGGATTTTCAGTGTTTAACTTTGGCTTTCATTGGGAATGAACAGATCTGTGCCCTGGGATCCTGAGATACTCGGTGCTCTCAGTTTCTGCCCTCACCTTCTCCCCCAGCTCCCGACAATATGAGCCCAGGGCCATAAACATTTGAATATTTTTCTCCTCCTTAGGATACCCTATGAATATTGAAATTGAACAAGATCTTTCAAAATATTTAAGTGGCATTTTGTTGGCATACACGTAGGTGAATAAATCTACATCAATTAGATAATTACTCATCAGGATTACTGGCCTCAAATCTATCAACCTTTTATTTTGTTTTATTTTTTAAGATAAAGTCTAATATTTGCAGGGAGAAGATATTTATTCTAAATTTAAAATGGGTTCTTCTGGGACAGCTTGTAAAGCTAGATTCACAGACTATAAATGTACTCACATCCTTGTGCAATGAGGACAGAAAAACTGAGATCTTCTGCATTAAACAATAATTTTATTCCACAAAACATGTGCATGAGTTATTGATACTCAATTTCCATGATTACTCAATTAATGAAGTCAATTAATGCATACTGTGCCTTAATTGTAGTAGCATCAGCAGGAACTAAATTAGCCTTTTGGGGGGAATGTTTATGGGTATTGTTGATTTTAGGAAAAAGAGTTGACTGATGAGGGCAGCTGCTGGTGGGAAACAGTTTGCACCCAAATAGGAATGAACCGTAAGATTGAACAGATGTTGTTCCATCTTCCTAGTGCCTGGAATATGGTGTGATGTTGTCACTTGTTTTTCTACCAGCAAAGTCTGCCGGAGCATTCCACTGCAGCTGGGCAGAATTTATTCTCAGGAAGGCTTTTGGTCATCGATCTCTCATATGTTTCACTAATCAGTTAAAAAAATGGTCAACAATTAAGAAGATAACTTAGGGAATGAGTTGGCATCACTTCAAAAACATTTGATAATTATTCCAGCTAATTTTGATAATGGGGAAAGCAATGAACAAGAGTAGAAAACAGGACCTCTTATTTCCAGAGGACAGGCTTCTCAGCTGCAGTGTCTCTAGAAGAAATCTATTTTCTGTGTCTCTCCACATTATAATGTAGCAGAACTACATCAGGAACCGGACAGAAGTGGATTCCAATTATGAATATCCCCACATAGGTTGTGTGACCCTGGGTAAGTTATTTTGGGTAAGTTAATGAAGCACAATGTATCTTGGTTTCTCTTTCTGTAGAATGAAGATACATATACCTGCTTCACAAAATTAAATAAAATAACATATATGATCATTTTTGTTGTAATGCATATTTTCAATATTCTAAAGTACCATAGATCATATGACAATCCAACAATTTATTAATTTGCAACGAGGTGGAGAAAGCAGAAAACGAATTTTATATGTATAGATTGACTATAGAGATGCTTTCTATTTTGAGAAACACGAAAATGTGAATAAACCTTTGTTCCCTAGGTTTGAGGAAAATATCATAGTCTATGCTAAAGAAATAGTCACTTTCCAATTCCGTGCACGTTCAGAGTAGGCAGAACAGCTCACCAAACATTCAAGGAGACTGAAAATTGCTTGCCGTTTACTTAGAAGATACTTTGTTTCTAGTATGAGTTTATAAAATCCAACATAGAAAGATTAAAGAATCCTAGCCTGAGATGATGTATGGGCATGTCATGTGGCCTTTATTTCTGATGTTAGGTTTACAAATAAAGAGAGATGATTACCCACAGGTTCTGTTTTGTAATCCAGACTCAATTGGTCCTGTTTTTTGGTGAAACCAATAGAGGGCACTGCAAAAATTGCTTTTATTTGGCTATTAAAAGAACATGTCTAGTACAATAAAAAATCACAAACCCAGGAAAATTGATTTTATACAATCACTGTGAAGTCCATTTCTATTTTTTTACCAAAGTGGGGCATGAGGTTTTGCATGTGCTTGTGTTGTTTTTGTTTTTGGCAGGAGATGGGAGATAGAGAAGTTTTGAAAGAATAGTGTTGCTCTACAGTTGTAAAGTTGATTTCTTCCTAACATAGCTGTGCTAATTTATTTCACTTATATCCATTGATTGCAGCTGAACAAATCAGCCAGGGCAGTGCTGGCAGAGACTGTACTTATTAATAGAAACATGGAAGACAGAAATTTGGGCCTTTTGAAGACAGATAGATGGAAAAATTATCTAATTATATTAAGGAATATATATTATATATAACAAATGTTAAGGTATTATATATAAATCACACACATGTATACTGAGAGAAATTAGATGCAATGGATAGATAAACATACAGGTGAACAATACAAAAACATTCAGGGAAGAATAAAAACTTGACCCTGTAGGGGGCTACTGTTACCCCACACCCCAAGAACTGATAGTATGTCTAAGGATCAGCTAAGGGGTTCTTTGCCTCCAACTTGAGATTCGTCTTGAATTCAAGCACATTGAGCCTCTAGCCGGGTCTGTACCTGCCCGCTAACAGGGCTGTCACTGCTTTTGCACCCGTCTTTTGTAATCAAGCTCTTATATCTTTAATTTCAGAATTCCTAGGCAGGTTAAAGTATTTTTTCTTTCCAAATTATTAGAAAGACCTCTGCCACACCTTTTTAAAACAAAATTTTAGTTCTCTTTCTCATTAACAAATAATTGTAAATAGTAAAACCTACCATTGTATACAACACCTGCTGTGTTCTAGGCAGACACTTTAGTTAACTACATAATGAAGTTTTCACCCCAGTCATAGGAGAAAGAAATTATTATCGCCTTTTCAGTGAAGCGCACCGAGATTAATTGAATAATGTTAGAGCAATGATGTTATATCACGGACGTTATTTTTCAATTGTCGAGGCTTGAAGGTCAGGGGAGATCATTTGAGACGATTCAGTTCACTGGTTCATTTTTACAGAGCAGGAAAATGAGTCTTAGAGACAGAAAGTGATTTGTCCAAGGTCTTGCTGGTTGGGTATCAGAGCTGAGAACAGAACTCAGGCCTTCTGACTGCCAGTCCATGGTCCTTTGTGTAAGATCAGGCTCCTTCATGAAATAGAATAATAACAATCCTACTGTCATGTGGCCAGCGGTCATAGCCGATATTCTGACAACGTTACTGAGACTCCCTGCCACCTGGACCGAGAAGGGGAGAAGGGCTTTGGGGGCTGTGCTGAGCCTTTGTGGATGTAGAGAGCCCATCTACGCCACAATACTCAGGCCCCTTCACTCCTTTCCTGCTCCTCTGTTAGAGAGAGGCCTGATTAAATCTCCCTGAAGGAAGACGTGATTCGATTAGCTACAGCATACGAAATAGAACATTTGTAAAAGCATGCTAAATAAAGGACTTACAAAGCAGAACATGTTAGGAAAATAGGAAAATACTTTCCTCTTCTGCTCCAGCCGAACCTCTTACCTCCCATGGTGCCTCTCTTAGCTTTAGAACCACAAATGAGAAGAGGCACGTGCTGGATGCTGGACCCAATGCTCCCTACACTCCCTCTTCCCCCTCTCCCAGGGCGTGCAGGGCTCTCCCCTAAGAAGCTACCGTTGACAGGGTTGACAGGGTCTGCTGTCTGTCCCTCTGCCCAGCCAAGGCACCTACACTGACCCACACTTCCTTCCACAAAACATTCTAGTCAATGGGGCATAAATGAAAAACCAAGGTTGCTTTATTCTCTCTTTTCATCTCTTTAGCCTTCAAGGATTAGAAGTGGGTTTAGCTGGGACAAGGTGAGAGCTATGGAGGAGGTAAGGTGGAGAAGTGAAGTGGGACTTGTCATGCAAGTGGAGGAAAACCAACATTTAATCTCATTTCCCCTGTGTCCCCATGCCCCAACCTGGATGGCCTCGTGAACACACTTCCAATTCAGAGATACTCTCTTGGTGTTCAGTCTGTAGTTCATCCCGTTTACTAGGTTTTCTTTATATATCTATTTTTCATTTCTGTAATTGGTTATTTATCTAAATGTTCTTGTTTTATTTCTGCCTGTTTTTCTTTCACTCTTCTTGTTCTGTTTAAATGAGCATTCTAAATGGATTTATTTTACAGTATTATATAGATTGTTCCATAAAATTTACTACCTCCGAAGTAAATTAATATTCCAGTTATTGAAGTTTGCTCATTTTTAGTATATTTATTTATTTATTTTTCATTGTTTTAGAATTTTGATTTATGAGCTAATTACAGGGGGATTTAAAATATATGTGTTTGTATTTTTTTCGTTCCTCAGTCTCACCTCTTACCACCTAGCAATTTTTTGTTTGCCTCTATTGAGTCTCTGGTCCTCCAATCCAGACTGGACTGCCATTTTGGTGATATAGAGGATATCACTGCAGGACAGTAACAAGCGGGAGGCTAGGTTTACTTCCTGGTAACCAAGCAATGTACATAAACATATAGCCTTGTCTGAGCTTCGCAACAGTTTTCTTAACTGCCTTCTGTGAGCTGGGAAGCCTCAAGTGAGTCTGGTTTTGAGCAGTAAGGCTGGCTTAGGTTCTACCTTCTGAGTAGAGTGCTTGCGGGCTTTAATATAGAGTTCTGAACCCACCCCAGACTCTGTGGCTTGGCCTACCTCCCAGGTTATATAAAGCTCTATATTTCCTTCTTATATAAAATGAACTTAATAATATCTACCGTTAGAGTCATGAAGAGTCAGTGAAATATATAAAGCACCACACACAGAGTCTGACAGGTAGTAGGCCCTTTATAAAGGTTTGCTGATATTTGGAGAAATTATCTAGAGGATTCTTCATGCCTGACTGAAAAGAGCAAGTCCATAGGAGACAAGATTAGCTGGCTTTTTTGGTGACAAGATGCCCCAACATGGTGGAATACAGATATCAGACTATACTCATATAAATGGAGGAATCAACAAAAGTAGAATCTTCATCATGTAAAGTAAAAAGAAAAAGTCAAAACCAACTTTCTCTGTTGCTCAAGATGCTCAGACATCAGATTGGTACCAAAAACAAACAATCAATCAAACAAACAAACAGACAAATAAAAAGACTTGCTCATTGGGTATAGAGTACAAACCAAGAGAAGATCTCTTTGCTGGAATGAATGTATAACATTTAAATATCCCTCACCAGTGTCTTCTGGTGACCACTTTAGACACTGCAATGTGGCACAGAGCTGTTGTGGAAATAGCTTTATGGGCACAGACAATCATAGAAATACAGTGATACTGGCTAACACAGGATGTGACTTCCATGGCCATCCCACATAAAGGGGTAGACTTTGTTCATGGAAATGATAAATCTCAATTTTTGCAAAATTTCATTTTAATTCTTGTTCTCCCTATTATTCTACTTAAATTATTTCTCTTCAGCTCCAACACTAAACCTTGACTGTGACTATGTCTTTGGCCTAGATTGTCTTATATTTTCCTTTCCTCTATTAAAGCACTTTCTATCCTTAAAATCCAGCTCAAGATCATTTCCTTGGGGAACTCTTCCTCGTTGATACCATGCATGAAGAACTGTCCTCCTCTGAGCTCCTGGACACCAGGGGTCTGTCAGTATTGTCCTATCTGCAGAGGCTGATAACCTTCAAGTTCAAGGTTATGCTTCAAGGACTCTCTCCTGCAGTGGTCCCTCTCCAGGCTCTAGGACAGGTCCTAGCAATGTATTCACATAGTCATAGTTTTATAAAACATGTAAATGTAAAAATTTCAACTGCAATCAGGTAAAAGACGACCATCCATCTCCACTCTGACATCCCCTCTGTCCTGGGTGGCATTGGATGGGCAGTGAACATCACTGAGCTTTGGCTGAAGAGAATTTGGGAACATATTTGGTTTATGTTCAGTGGGACATATTCATGTGACTTACAGGATATTGCTAGTCATCCCAGTGAAGCAATAGTTTCTAGAAACACTCCTCCTAACCTGCTGACTTGCTTAGTGTGCCGGCCGGAGGTTCTGTTGTGACAAGAACATGTCCTGAGGTGCCTGGCAGTGGTAGCCAATAAAATTGCAAATGTGGAGTCAGAAGCTAGTCTGTGGAAATGTTTCTTCTATCACTGGATGTATAAAATTTCAAGTAAAGGAATCACTTCACTTTGATGACTAGTCAAGTGGAAATTTTCTTCTATTAGAAATATAGTCAATAATGGAACATACATAATTATAAATAGAAGATAACTTTTTCTTTTTTGATGAGGATTGTATAAATTTACCAGAATATATTAGAATTCCTATGTTCATAGTACACAAACCTATTGCAATCCTACAAACAGAAAACACATCTCCATATGAAGCCGCATTTATACAATTCAACTATCAACTACTAACATAATTTTTGTTGAATCATTCAAAATGAAAGACTGAATTATCTTTCTGTTCTCTTTTTATAAAATTATTTTATAAAATCTTTACATAAAGAGGTGACCAAAAATATACAGCCAGAAAATGTAAGGAAAAAATACAGTGGTATTAGGCCGTGATTTAGTAAAACTGGTATGTCATATTTCTGAGTTTTGTGATATTTACAGTACTTGTCCATTCTTTTAGATTTTGCAATTTGTTAAAATTTCCTTTTTATTCTAATAAATATCCACTCTCATATCTAATTTGGTACTCTTGTTTTTTAAAGGGGTCCTCAAAATGGAATACGCTATAGTCCCATGACATCTGGCTTGGCCTCTGCTTGTCTAGTGGTTCAAGCCCCCTGTGTAGTGAGTTCTTGGACAATAAGGGTGATTCTTAGCACTGTTTGTAAAGCCACTGCTCCCACTCAGTGCCATGCACAGCTCAGGGTTCCACCAATGCTTGCATAACTAATGTGCAAGGGGGCTCTCCTCATCCTCCGCAGTACTTGGCACTGCTCTTGCAGCCGAACAGAGCAATTCTGAAGGGTTTCTCTAGTTTCCAAGATTTTTACCCTTTTTATTTTAAACAGTGCTATCTAATCTTGTCCTATGCTTATGTCAACATGGAATAGTTCATTAAATAAGATTAGAATATGCTCAAATCTTGAATTTATCTATACATAGTGTAAATTGATACCACTCCTCCCCTTACCCCCAGAATGAATCTTAGAGAACTATATAGGTGAAGAATAATTTTCCCTAGTCTTTATCATTGTAACTGTCAGAAGAAGATTAAATTGAACTATTCAATATGTTAGAATTACTTTGAAAAATTTATTATGCTAAGAGAATAATTTCATTAACTTCCCATCACTGTGAATCATTTTGCTCAATGTCTCTGTAAAATAGCTATCACAGAGTAGTTATGTTATGGTCTTTGAGGGAGCTTTGTCTAAAGCAAGATATTTTTCTATAGATAAAAATTCTGTTGAGCAAGAGATTTCCTTGCAGGAGTGTAGCGGATCTTCTTAAGAAAAAAAAAAGTCTCTTTAATCTACTATTTGGGACATAATGGCCCTTGGGTTTAGTTCATAATCATTGAAAGCACGTTGTTGGTAAAAGCTAGGTGCTTAGCTAGGTACATTAATTTCCACAATGTTCCACATGCAATTGTGTTGCATTTTATATTTCATTATTCTGCTATTATTTTGGGGTCTTGTTAAAAAAGTGTAGTTTGTGTTGGGACAAATATGTGTGAGGTTTTCTAACCTGATATGCAAACAATGCCAAATATCCTAATTGCTTTTGGGAGATCTAAATGCCTTGTCTTACAATGTCTTTATCCTATGCCTGCTGGGCTCCAGGATAAAGGCTGCACTGATGAGGACCTGTGTCAGAAAGGCCTAAGGAAGAGAGTAAGAGGGGCAGCAAATACATTGCTGCCTTCTCCTTCCCTCCCCTGGGTGGCAAGAGTCAGAGCTCCAGTCCAAAGGAGATGTTAAAGAAAAAAAAATGCTTCGTGAGATTTTTAATGGTAAGGCAGACCTTATCCAGGATTATTGTGTTAGGTATAGGGATCCCTGCAATGGAGTTTTGCAGAAGGGGAGAGAGATTGAGGTCAACCCTGAATACAATAAGGAAAAGAAAATTTATAGTCAAGGATCAGAGTTGAGGTCAGTGGATAGAAAATTACCAAGAGGAAACATTATGGATAAGGTGGGGGGAATTCTGGCTGAACCAATCATCAGGATTCTTGCCAAAATTAAGTGATGCAAAGAAGGACAAAGATGTCCAAAAAGTGAGGCTGAGTTGGGAAGATGATTCAGAGGAGCCTGACAAAAGTTTGGTCAAGGAGACAATGTCTATCAATGACACACCCAAAATATTGCAGTCAGAAATTCTGAGAGTCAAAGAGGAAAGAGGCTATTTCAAATTATCAGGAAGCAGTGTTGAAGCTGGGAGAGAACCTTCCTCTTTGGGCTAGTCTTGTTGCAGTGTATCAAGTGGAAGTTGAAGCTGTCCATCGAGGGCACCAGAGGGGCTGTCTGCAATCCTTTCTACTGTGTGCAGCAGCTCAGCAAAGGTGGAGATACCCTGGGGAGGACAGGAGCAGGCAGACCAAAAGCAGCTGTGGTTTATAATGCTCCTGTAGTTTATAAAGTTAAACATATTGAGTTTCATGTTTCTCCTTCTCAGTGGCTCCCAAAGTGAAGATTTAATCTTCTCTACACAGGCGGTGAGTTCTGTTTTGGGATATGGCCATGTGGGATTGCTGATATCTAGGAAGCCTTTGTGCAGTTTATGTATAGGAATTTTAATTCCTGGACCAGTAGGAAGACTTTTTTACTTGCTATTTCTCATTTCTTTTAACACACGATGTGCTTTTTGGCTTAGTGGCTTCATATCTCATCTTGGATCCTCTTGGAATTGGGAGAGGAAAATATGTTATTTATGTATTTCCATAGTACAGAGAGAGAGAGGGATAGATCCATCTTTTGCATATATTGAACCTTTTCATCTTGATGCTTTGCCTTGTTAGACTGTGATCCTGGGATTCCTTCCTCGCCGTGGCCATTTCACAACAGGGCCCTTTTTCTCTTAGCACATAGCTCTTTCTCAACTTAATTTCCTTCCAGCCAACTGACCTTATTGATGTATTTAATATGCAGAAAGACATATACTAAAATAACTCTTGTCAATAGTTGCTTAATATATATTCAACATTTTATCCTTTTATAGAGTATATTATTTGGATTCTTTAATCATTTGTAAGGCCTATAAGAAATCACAAGTGCAGTGAGAGAGAAGAAATAGCTCCATGTCTTTTAGGACTTTTCTCTTTGAAACTGGTAGAGTTATAAGAACAAATGTTATTTACTCAGGAGTGGGGGAGTCAACAGCAATATACGTAACCTAAGCATTTGTATCCCCCAAAATATGCTGAAATAAAAAAATTAAAAAACAAATAAATAAAAATGAATAGTCAATTTTTAGTCAGACAGAGACTGTGCGTGGAATTTGCAATGCATAGAATTGTGAAATTCTACAGAAGATGTGGTATTTCCTTAGAGACTGATTCTTATCAAGGAGTTGGGATCTGACCATTGTGAAGCAGTACATCATTCTAAGCAGGAGCCTTGTCAGTGGTGGGAGACCAGCAATTCCCAGATTATAGATCAGCTGCTAATGTGTGAGCAATTTTCCAAGAATCCTCGGTCATACAGGAAACTACAGACAGATAGAAATAGGGTGGAGAGATTCTGGAAGATGTTCTGGGTTGGCCCCTTCAATTCATATTTCCTCCAATGAAGTGTAAATGATCTCACCACTGAAGATCTCATTTAACTCATGCTTATTTTTTTTTCTCTTAGGAAGTGCGTATAATCATAATTAATATCCCTGTATAGAAACCTAGATGAATACATCTAAAATGGGTCACTTATTCTGACTTTCTGAATTTAATGTCATATCCCCTTTAAAAAATGAATGTGCACACTAATTTTCTATTTCCTTTCACCATCTGTTACCATAAGCTCATAGACAAAATATAGCTATAAATCAGTTACTAAAAATTTACTCTTCTTGTCTCATGGGATGTAATTATCAGTGTGTGTATGTGTATGTTTATGAATTCACATTATCTTTACCTTCTGTGTGTTTCCTCTAGATAAGGAGCAAAGTAATCTTCTTAGCAGACATTATTATAAGCCCAAAACTTAGAGAACAGTGACTCTACTCTTCAAAGAGAGCCAATAATCTATAACCATCATTGGTCATTTTTGAGCAACTTCTCTGTGAGTTAGGTGAATATGGGTTCCTTTATAAGACCTCAGTTTCTTCTTTTTAGTAGCAGAGATTGGTCATTATAGAGTGGACTTCAAATAGGGTCCAATTCTATACAACTAAATCCATGTAGTAACTCTGCTAAGGAGCTCATGCACCTGCTGATTTGGCTTGTTAGCACATAAACATCTTGTTGTCAATCACTACATTAATGCTTTTGACCATGTATTTATGAAAGAGATGTGGGAAAAACCAAAGTATTTTTTCTACATTCATGCATAGCTGTAACTGGCTCTCTGAACAAATTTCAATAACCGCTAAATGTTTTTTATAATCTTCTCCCTTATTTAACTACTTGAACTTTTGAGTTATTTGCAAGGAATGGTGGATTTTCTACAAGACAAAGGAGCTGAGATTCTGCAGGCCCCTGAGCAGATTCCCCCTCACAAGGGTCACCAACTCCCATGACCTGTCCCTAAAGCACATAGTCCCTTGTTAGTTATACACCATGACCTGCCCCAAGGCACGTGCCCCTCCTTTAAAAGCCCATGATCTCTGTTAGTTGGTGAGAGGGATTTGAGGCAGCTTCTCCCATGCTCCTGACAAGACACCTTTCATATTAAAAATTCCTTTCTTCCTTGGCAATCCTGGCCTCAAACATTGGATCTCTGTGCGACGAGTAACCTGACCTAGGCTGAAACCTCCTTGTGGTTTTGACAACACAGTTAACACAGCACTCAACACAAAACATTTCATCTCTGCTCACCAAAATGTGTGTGAGGATTTATTCCAGTTCTTCAATGGACACCAAGTGAGTGTCATATAATTTAATTCAATTCTAACACTGTCTACCTGGAGATAGTGTCAACCTGGAGATAGTGTCAGACCCCACAGATTGAGGGCTGGGTCCCACATGGCTTTTCCCCACTTCAGATGCCAAATGCAAGTAATAGGTTGTTACCTATAGTTCTGACTGACTATAAATTGAAGCTCCCACTACCTTCTCCTTGTGTTCAATTAGCATCCTGGGACAGCTCCCAGAACTCAGAGAAACGTTTACTCATGTTTACTGGTTTATTATAAGGCATATGACGATGGATACAGATGAATGGCCAGATAAAGAGTTGCATAGGGCAAGGTGTGGGCTGGGAAGGACTTCCATGCCTTCTCTGGGCTCATCATTCTCCGGGCACCTCCACAGGTTCAGCTATCTAGAAGCCCCCTGAAGCCAGTCTTCCTGAATTGTTATGAAGGCTTCATGACATAGGCAAGATTGTGTAAATCATTAGTCACTGGTGATCAACTCAACCCTCAGCTGGGGGTCGGGGCTGAAAGTCCCAATCCTCTAATCCTGCCTTGGTCTTTCTGGCTATGAGCCCATCCTGAGGCTGTCTAGGGGCTGCATCTGTCATCCCATTAGCATGCAAAAGAGGCTCATATCCCTTCAGAGATCCCAAGGGCTTTAGGAGCTCTGCACCGGGAAGCAGAAAGACCAAATCAATCTCTCTCTCTCTCTCTATATATATATATATATGTGTGTGTGTGTGTGTGTGTGCATATATATATATATTATTATAAATCACGGTATTACAATTTGCAATATGTGGTATAATGCAAAAACAGAAACAAATGAACAGCAGTGGAATAAAATTTCCAGCTCTATTTTCAAGGAAAAGAACTAAATTTTGCTCTCTTGACTAAATATTATATAAAAGAAACACCAAAGAAATAAACTCTGTAAACTTATCATAATACCTTGAACCCTAGCCAATAACTGAAAAAACAAAAGAGTGTAGATAATTCACCTGTGTTTCAAAATGATTTATATCACGGCTCCCAATTGCCGTTAGTCTCTTTATCCCTCGGCTACCAGCAACAGTGCTTGTGTGCTAGATGGTGGGAACTGTATAATTCAGCATGAATAATCCTTTATTTTACACGGTACAGAGGGCAGAGGGGGGATATCACCTCCCTTCAAATTGCCACAGAGCTATTTGCTCATTTTCTTTCTGAATTCCGCATGGTAAAGGAATTACTTTTTTTCTCACACTGAAACTTTCTGCCGTCACCTTAGTTATGCTGTGGTATTAAAATATTTAAGTCACTCTGGTGAATATCCAATTGTGACCTTTCTTTTTATGGAAGATGTATTCTGTTTCCAATTTTGCTTGGTCTGAAGCAGTTTCTAATGCAAATGAGTAAATGTCTTATAAAATGTCACTAATAAACACCCTGTCATTTGACATTAAAGTAAGATGTCATATAAGAACTCACCTTAATGTTTCAACCAAAATGATCAAATGAAAACCTAGATAAAATAACTAATTTCTTTCATTACCTTCTGATATTAAAGTGTGTATGTGTGTATCTTTGTGCATGGTGATTTATTATTGTGAATTAAATTATTGTGTACAGGGACAGTATGTTTTAAGATCAGGGAAGATGGTTATTATACTAAATCTTTGTTTTTCTACATATAGGCAAAAACAGGAAAGGTATATATTAGGGTAAAAAATTAGATATCATAATGTTCATAAATAAATGCTACATTGGAATCCAGAAACCTAAGTGTTAGCTCCATCCTGGCCTTTTGCCACCTGTTTTACCTTGAGTAAATCAACATTTCTGAGTCATTTGTCTATAACCTAGAGCCACTTGTCTATAACCTAGAGATATTAATATTCTATTTTATTTGGTTATCATGTGAGATACTATTCTTGGACTCTATGAAGTACTACACAAATATGAGGTGAAATTATTTTAAAATTGAGCTAAATTATTTTTGGCCAAGGAATAAACCAGTAATTAAATCACAGTTTTTGTCAAAGTATCCTTTTTTTTTTTCCTTTTTTTATTTTTTCCAGCATTTTATGGGGGTACAAATGTTAAGGTTACGTATATTTCCCTAGCCCCCCTCCCCCCTCGAGTCAGAGCTTCAAGTGTGTCCATCCCCCTGTTGGTGCACATCACACTCATTATGTATGTATATACCCATTCCCTCCCCAAAGTATCCTTTTATCAGTGGAAAATTTATCAATGAAATCTATCATATAGGATATTTTTATTCATCTTAGCAATTAAAAAATAACAACAATTGATAAGAATTATTTGAGGCATATAAATATTTTGCTGACTTCACAGTAGCTGGTAATATTATAAGCTCCCATCTATAAGCTCCCATAATACTATAAGTAATACTATAAGCTCCCATCATTGCCTCCTAAGTGCCAGGCTCTGTGCCTGGGGTTTCACACATATTATTTCTGTTTCTAAGCTACTATCGTCTCCTCACAACCACCCACTGTAGTTTAAGGCTAATTGGCTGTGCCCTTGAAGAGTGGGCTTTGGTGAGACTTAAGAAGCATTGAGACAGCAATATGAGTTTGCAGAGAACAGAATTTGATTTACACAAAACATTTTTGGGCCCTCGTATGTATTAAACATACTATACTTGTTCCAAAATGTTGTTTCTTCCACAACCTTTCTACAATGTGTAGAATAGGAATGCCATATAGGAACAGAATTTCTGTGTGTTATTTAAGAAATTAATCATTCATATGTGGAACAAAAAATTAAGAATGCATCCAATTTTGTTTTGCTTTCCTATCTGCTTCATCAGAATTACTGTCCCCTGATATACATACCATCTTTTCAAACTATCACGTTGAACAATTTCTCCTGAAATATGATTATAAAGATAGGTGTCTAGATGACACACAACATGGAGATTTTGCAATTAGCAGTAATTGATTCATGAATGTAAGCAGAGTGTTATACTGGGAAGAGAAAGAAAAAAAAACAATTTTAATATGATGGTCCTGGTCTTTCCACAGTAGAATTTATTGCTCAAAAATGTACCCCTTTCCATTTAAAAAGTGAAATTATTATAATTTGTGCTTTGTTTCTAATTATCACTACTCTTTCCTTTAGTGACTCATTATAATCTTTCATCAATTCTATTTATCTTTTCATGAATAAAATAGTAAGATTTGAAATACATTAATTTAGTAAGGTATTTTTGTTTTCATTATATTTGGTGTTTTAGATTTGGGTAGATATGTATGCATGTATCTATCTATCTATATCTGTATCTGTCTGCATATGTCTGTAATATATAATATGTATATCCATAATATCAGGTATTTTTATATATATATATATATACACACACTTCAGTATGTCTAAAGCAAAAAAGAAAAAAAACGAACAGAGACTTCTTGCAAACACAGTGACTTTGAGACAAATATCTGAAGAATAAAAAGATATATTTAACCCAGATATCAGTTAACAATTAGAAATTGGTTCAATACTGATACTATCAATCCAGAAAGGCATAGGAGAGATTCATGGAAAAATTGAAGAACACTTCGGACAATCTCAAAGAATCAGCCTTGTCGAACAGGCAAATGTAGCTTAATTCAGATAAGAGAAAAAATATATTGCCGGGGTCCTTGAATTTTGGCAATAGAATTTGTTTAAATGTACATTTTTTCCATTTCATAAAATGAAATTGTAACAAAATTTTTTGAGGGATTTGGATTGAAACATTTGATAATTATATTAGTGTCCTGACCCTGAGCATGTCAGAATAAAAAGGGCCAGAGAAGGCATGCATCCAGCCTCCCTCTTTAGATGTGTATCTCTCTTAACATACCCAGCATGTAAAATATATGTAATGATGGAGAATCACCTGCTTGCTTGTATTGATAATTTCCTTTATGGATGTCTAAGTTACTCATTCAACAAACACTGAATGTCTACTCTGTGCCAGACATGTTTATACGTTGGAACATATACAAAGGGAAAAATAAGATGCTACCTCTGTCCTGGAGACTATCACAGTCCAGTGAGAGAAATAGCTTATTAGAATACCAGGTATTGAGCATATGGCAGCAAAATCTACAAAATTTTGGATAAAATCAGAGGAGAGAGTGTTGGACTCTGAGGTAACGTGAGAAGACTGGACTAAAGAGTTGACATTTGAAATTGGTTTTGATTCATTACAAGTATCTATTAAGTTCTCCTATTTTGCCTCCAACATCCTGTATGTCTTTGTCTCTGTCTCTCTTTTTCTTTTCAGTATCACACATGGTAAAATTATGTAGCCCTTAAAATTCTTCATAGTCATCATTTCATCTTCCATATTTCTGCACCTGCATAGCTCCTGTTCTTATCAATAACCCTAATAATAAATTTTACTCAAACTATCACATCTAGATGACCCAATGAAGTATGAATTGAGCTAGTGTGCCCCCAAAGGGCATAACAAGGACTATGGTAAGGCTATAGGGCTCAGTAAAAATAAATATTTTCTAATAGTAAGAGATATTCAGCAATGTAATGAGCTGCTGTGGAGGCTAGTGAGTTCTCTATCTTCAGAACTATTTAAGTAATACTATACTTCTGTGAATGTGGAATCATGTTGTATTTACTTTGGGTTGATATAGTTACAGAGTGGGTCTATAAGAAAATCTTTACATGCATTTATTTAAGCATTTTAAACTTTTGTTCTTTCTTTGGACATAATTTTACAAGTCATGCCATTGATAATAATGCTGCACATTCAGAACAAAGGACAGTGACTTCCATCCAAGAAGACATGGATATGGATTTGCTACTAAATGGCAACAACAACAATAAAGATTACCTTCAAAAATGTTATATAATATGTCCAATTGATCAATCACTGTAAGTTTCAGAATTGAGAAGGAGGAAGACTAACAGTTACTGAGCAACTTACTATTCTATTTCACTTAATTCTCTCAACAAATGTGTATGGTAAATATTTTTATCCATAGATATGTATGATATATGTGTGTGTATTTAGGTATATATACATGCAGGTGAAGACACATACATAATATTTTTCTAAGCTGTCAATTATGTTTTTATGAATGATGAAGTGAAAGCTTAAAGTAACTTTCTCAAGGTCACGTTATTAGTATTCAGTCCCAGTTATGATTTCTAATCTCATTGCCTTTCTACCCAGAGATGAGGAAATAAGCACAGAAACAAACAGAAAAAATGAAAGGTTACATCTGCATGCCAAAAATAATCACGCAATTTGACCAAATTCAAAAAGAAGTGCATTTTTATAAGAAATGGAGGAGAAACATTACTGGGAAAAGTAGCTTATTATTAGCTACGTTTAGTTGTTTAAACCACTTTGCTTTATAATGTGTATTTTTGTACATATTTTGAAACTTTATTTTCACAAAATGATCCTGACTCAGTTTTAGGTTATCTCCTGAGGTCAAGAATTTATGAGCCAGGACCAGAGGAAGTTTGTCTGCTTCTGTCAACCTGTAAAGAGCCTACAGGGGAATTTCTGGAATGGTAGAGTTGTAATGCCTTTGGTGCTACTCAAGGAGTTTCTTGTACTCAAGACTGTACTTTTCCAAAGGAA
Source organism: Cheirogaleus major (assembly GCA_963574435.1). Lineage (NCBI taxonomy): Eukaryota > Metazoa > Chordata > Mammalia > Primates > Cheirogaleidae > Cheirogaleus > Cheirogaleus major. The sequence continues at coordinate 16,549 of CAUYPO010050226.1, read as the reverse complement.
AAGAAAAATGATCCAGACTAAACTTTCTGAATTCACACAGAGCAAATGAGGACAGTGCTGTTTTGGGATGAATGAAAAATGGGTATGACAGTAAGATAATAAAATGGGAACTGACTTTAGAGTAAGTGCATCAAAATAATTACACAAAAAAATCTCACAGAACAAACACAGGCTTTGTAAGAGTAAATGCTATTAGGATGCCTAAACCATATCTTTGAAACAGATGCATAATAGCTCTAGGAAATTAGGTAATGGTTTGTGCATATTTCATGAACCCTGTATATCGTCATATCTAGGCACGTGCACAACTTAGGAATGAAAGGCCCCCAAATGTTCACTTTTGCATTCAATAGCAGTGCAAATCTGCCCAAAATGCACCCCACACTTCCTCAATGTGCTCTTCCCTAAAATTTCTCTGCCTGTAGAAAATCCTACTCATCCTTTAAGGCCTCAGACATAGCCTTGTTTGTAGTTTTTAATCAATAATTATTACTGATTTAAATAGAAAGAATTTTGAATCTTGTACATTTCTGGTACTATTGATGAAGACTAACTTTTTGGATTATCCAATTTTATGAACAATAGCAGGTTTCTTCTGTTGTAAAAGAACATTCTCTTCTGTACGTAAAAAATAGTTCCAGAGCCATCTGTTAAAGATATACTGAACATTAACTCCATGCGAAGAAGTGAAAAGAATATTAGCCTGGTGGTTAGGCAATACAGGTTCTTGTCCCAATTCATCCCTGACTCCCTGTGCAACTTTCTGTTAGGCATCTTTCCTTTCTGAGTCATACAAATAGAAACACAGGAATTTGCGTGTTTCAGCACATTTGGCTTGTCTTTTCAGTTAGACTGTGGTCAACAGGTATTATTAAGCTTCTTTTATGTCCAATAACACCCAGCAATGCTAGATACCCAAAAGATACTGAGATATTTCATTTTAATTGATTTAAATGAGTTGAATTTTATTGTTCCTCATGGTGGAGTAGAAGTAATAATCCTCACTACATATACTGTACACTTTGTTCTGTGGTGAATCATTGCATGTGAAGTTATTTTAGGAGAAACATCCTATAAGGCACTGTGTAAATAGATTTAGACCAGAGTCATCAGCGCAAGAGAAAAAGATCTGACTTATATAACCTGTGCTAGTCCGGTTTGTGCTGCTATAAAGAAAACACCTGAGGCTGGGGAATTTGTAAAGGAAAGAGGTGTATTTGGCTTATGGTTCTGTAGGCTGTACAAGAAGCAGGACACCAGCACCTGATGCTGGTGAGGGCTCCAGGAGTTTCCAGTCAAGGCAGAAGGAGAAGGGGAGCAGACATGTCACATGGTGAGAGAAGGAGCAAGAGAGACAGATGAGGTGGTGCCAGGTTCTTTTAAACAACCAGCTCTCCCCTTCCGTGAACTCATAAAGTGAGAACTCACTCATTATCGTGGGGAGGGCACTAAGCCATTCTTGAAGGATCTGACCCCATGACCCAAACACCTTCCACCAGGCCCCACATTCAACACTGGGGAATCAAATTCCAGCATGAGATTTGGAGGGGCCAAACATCCAAACCATATCATGGCCTAAAAGTGATTCTATGAAACTGAAGGGAAATAAATCCCTTTTGTAGGTTGAATAACAGCAACCAGAATACCAGTTCCAGATTCTGAATGTTGAAACCTGTTATCTTGCAACAATTTTCCTACAGTAGTATTGAGACTGAGCTTCTCATCTATTTCTCTGCCTTCTTCTATACGTGTCTATGATTGATTTGTAAATATGAAAAATTGATGCTCTTATTTAGAATCAGGACCATGTCATCCTTCTCTTTTAAATGGTGCCATCTCAGAGGGGCTCAACATTTTCATCCAGTGGTGCTTGGCTTCACAAAACCTTAGTGATTCAAGTAAGAATACTGTTTACCTTTTTGTAAGACAAACCCAGTAAAACAAACAGATTTACCAATATCAAAAAGCTTCTTAGTATCAGAAGCAATATAAAAATTCAGGTGCTCAATTCCTAACCCTCGAGACAGTTCACTGGACTTGAAAAGATACTGGAAGATTTGGTTCATGTGACGTAGACCCTCAGGTCAATCCAAGCCCAGCTCTAGTGTACATGTTTGACTTCACATCAATGACCTGTGGCTAAAGCTGTTTAATCACATTCTTAGTTTTCTGAGTTTCTGTTTAATGTCTTGGTTTACTTCCAGTAAAGCACACAAGATAGATGATGAGCCACTAAGAAAATACATTGTTGCAACTCTAAGAGCAGCTGTTCAACATGAGGTTACACCATCACTTGGAAGGGACATTGGCATACGATTACCACTCTAAAGACTTTCAAGGATCATGTGTCTCAGGGCCATCCTTAAATCAGAATGTTTGGTATTCTGGATCTTCTAGAAAACTGGGCATATACATTTACATGGGGTTGGGGTATTTAACAAAGCTATGTTTAAAATATCTTCCTGGGAAGGCTACCACCATTGTAGTCTTTATTCTGACAGCTTATCGTTTCATCTTTCTGTAAAGCCTAAAATTATTATGCTAGTGTCAGCAATAAAATTTCTTTCCTGTCCCTCCCCATAAAATAACAGATGTGAATAAGTAAATATTTTGGATACTTTCACTTCTCTGACTCATTTCCAGGCCAAGTATAGCTTTATCCAGATGTTCATAACTTTGATCTAGATTGGATGACAAGTAGCATTTATCAAGCTATTCACTGTCTTCTAACCACCAGTCCTTGCATGTAACCATGGCATGAATAAAAACTTTAAAAATTAAATTATTGTTGCCTGTCTTGAAATCTACAAAATGTTTTATTTGCATACATTGATTGTATATTCTGGTTGATATTTGATTTAGATATCTTGCATATAACTGGTTCCCCAGAATTTTAAAATAGATAATTATAGTAGACCTATTCAGAAATTTATAAACACATAGAATGTATGAAATAAAACTATCTTCTTTGTAGCAGCTTGGATTGCATCACTTTTGTGATATTCAATATGATAATTTTATTGAAGTAGGACTATGATTTTTCTTACTCCTCCCTGTTTCTTAGTAGTGTTATGTGTACAAAATGGACTCTGTTTTTAATAAATAAATGTTTAATACCAATACGTATACATCACTATTCTAGGTTCCTTGTAAGCTAGTATCAATAGAATAGAATGCATTTAATTTATGGATAATTCAGTATGTAGATGTACTTATGTCCAATGTTTATAATGTGTTGTATGCTTCAGTTATTGCCATTTTACTTTAACCAATTACAAAATATTTAAAAAATATGTGTTAGAAGCTGAGTGCTAATTGGAATTCTGTATTTTTGGAATGGCACAGAGTAAGATAAAAGTCATTGCTGACTTTGAAGGTACTCACCATCTATACGGGGTGATAAGACAAAGAACAGATCTGATTGCCCTTCGGAGTTTCAGGCCTGGGAGGAGCATTAGGCAAGGGGTCTTTCATCTTTTAGGCCTCCATGGCTTTGTTCCTGGGACTGGAAAGCCACTTTATCATTAACTGATAGAGGGGGAAGGTTAAGGAAGAGAGAGAGATCTCACTTTAAAGATGGGTCAGCTAAGAAGAAGGTCGACAATATGTCCTAGAGTTTTTGGCCACTAGGCTCTACCAATCCTTCAGGAAGGCCATGACAATTAGCTGATCTGAAATAAGCCCTATGATCTCAATTCCATATCCATAAAACACATAATTAAGAATATGATGTGTTACATAGTTTCTATACCACATGGTTCCTTGTCAGGAATTGTCACACTGGTTTTCCCTTTGGTAAGTGTCAGGGTCCCTTCCATGTCCCAGTCGGGCTCCCTAAACTGGGGCCTGGGGAAGCCTCTCTCCCTCATTCCACTAACAGCACCAGTTTCCTCTGCTCCCGATGAGAGGGTTGTCACCTCTCTTGGATGAGCATGCAGAGTGAAATGGAGTCCTCTACTTCTGTCCTTTCTTGCTGTCCCAAATGATAAACCTTAAGGAGCTTTGTGATGAAAAAGAGCAGATAAATTTTGATTCTGTTTAATAGAATGAAGACCTTTATAATAATCAGAGCTGCCTGACTTTGAAATTGGCTCCGATGTGATGTGATGAGCTTCATCTCTACAGAAGGGGTGATCACTCATTGAGACAATATAGGAATCACGAGTGTGTCAGTGGAGACCCAAGGTGCTCTTAATCTACTTGGACTGTGTGTTCTACAGTTTTTTGGCTCGGGTTTTCAGAACTTCAGGGCCTGGGTGGGAAACCACTGAGCCTCAAAGCTAATTTCTCACCTGCGATTTCTATCCTGGGTTATTCACCTCAATCTCTGCCTTTTGAAAGGAGCACTTTCATTAAGCAAAGTAAAACCATTTTCAGAAATGAGTTCTCTTCTTAAATCTATTTTTTCAGCCTCCCTTTGGTGAACGACCTTGTTACTTTTGGCTTTTCAATATTCAGTCTTTGTTTTGACTCAGTATATTTTGTACTGTTCTAATCATTATTTCTTTTTTACTGTTAAAATACCTCCAATCCCCCGACTTTGCTAGATAGAAGATTGATAAATATTTTTATTGGAAAACTATATTCTCTAAACTTCAATGACTTTGTAAAACAAGTTTCATCAGAAGCGAGGCTTTTGAATTTTTAGTAAACATGAATGCTCACTCATTCTCACTGCTGCTTAAACTTTTACTGATTGCACTTTGGAACTGCATAATTGTGTAATTAATCTTGAGGATGTCAGAATGCATATTTTTAAAAGTAATTTTCTTAGGGAAATAATACATATCTCATTATTTTTTACTGTAATTGGTATTCATGGGCTCTTAGTTTATAGGTATAAAACCTGCCAGAGATGGCCAATATCAGCGCCATATATTATTAAAATGGATTAATTTTTCAAACACATCTTCCATTCAATTTCTCATTAAACGAGGCATTGTAAATCCTGCTGTCAAGGGATACAAATAACATGATTATGCAATACTTGCATTATTCAAAGTCTTCTTGGTAGGATGGTTATGTGCCATAAACACTGAATTCATTCTTTATGGAAGGTAATTTTTAGAAACAGTTAGCAAAACTGATCAAGAACCAGCTGCAATCTAAACTTTAAATATTCTCTTTGCTTTCACAAGTAAAGAGAGTGCGATCATTCATCTAGGAATTGCATCTGGGGAGAGACCTAATGATAGAGTCAAATTTACTTTACCTATAGTTTCTGAAGGTCGTTCAAGGACCACCATCTTTGTCTAACACAAATGTGAGCAAATAAATGGATGAATGAATGAATCAAAATGGGTAAGAGAAGAATGATATATACCAGCACTGACCTGGGTAAACCACAATAAACAGATGTATGCCAATAAGGGTATCTCATGCTGCCCATGCACTCACAATCACATTGACACCAGTCTGCTGTCTGCACATAGAATGCTGCTCTATGTGAAGGTGTTTACCTTTTCAATGATAAAATAGTTTAGTGGGAATCTTGAACCATAAGTCTGAAATAAAAGCCAGGCATTGGGCTATGCAAAGTTGGATAAGACAGGGTCTTGTTGAGGAGCTCATGATGTCATGGGATAGATACATAACTGACCATAATAATTTGAATATAATTTTGCAAGTGCCAGCAAAATACTATATGTCCCCAAAGAAGACATTATCTCACTCTACAGGGAGTGAAGGCTTAGTAGGGGAAGCTTCCCTGAGAAGGGGAGATCTGAGCTGTGGCTTGAAGGATGGTATGAGGTAGTAGTGGGTTTGGCATTGGCAGGAAGCAGCACTATTAAACTCCTTGGGGCTGGGACAAGGGGTTGGTGGCAGTGGTAGGCCTATCCTGGCCCCTATTCTGTGGAATGTGCCTGGAGATTATGATGCGGCAAGGAACTTAATCATACTGTTTTCCAAAAGGCCACTCTGGGGACAAAGAAGAGGGCGATTGGAAGATAACAGGGCTGGAGTGGAGAATCCTTTTAGGATAGTGCCAGGCAAATGTAAAGAGAAAGGCTGATTTGAAAGAGATACACAAGATTGAATTCAATAGGTTTTTGTAACTGATAGTTTAAGGCATAAAGTAGGAGGAGTGGAGAATTAATTTTGGAGCCTGGGTAGATTATTAGGTCATTAATGCAAATCAGAAATTTTAAGGTGGTAGAAACATGTTGGGGGATAAGTATAGTTTAGGGCATGTTGTAATTGAATTGCTTATGGCATTTAGGCATAAGCATATGATTCAGAGATATCTAGCAAACAGCCTTTTTAAATTTTTAAAAATTAGATTTTATATTTTAGAGCAGTTTTAGTTCACAGCAAAATTGAATAGAAAGTACAGAGAGTTCACATGTACCCCTTTTCTCCCCACACCACAGCCTCCCTTATTATTAACATCCTGCAACAGAGTGGTACATTCGTTGTAACTGATGAACCTACATTGACACATCATTACTACCCAAAGCCCATAGTTTACATTAAGGTTCACTCTTGCTGTTGTATGTTCTATGGGTTTTGACAAATGTGTACTGACATGCATGCAGCATTACAGTAGCATACAGAGTAGTTTCAATGCATTAAAAATCCTCTGTGCTCTGCCTTTGCATCCCTTCCTTTCCCCAAATCTCTGGCAAACACTGCTATTTTTTACTGTCTCCATAGTTCTGCCTTTTCCAGACTGTTATAGAATTGGAATCATACAGTATGTAGTAGCCTTTTCATAGTAGCTTCTTTCACTTGATATTATGCATTTCAGATTTTTCCATATCTTTGCATGGCTTGATAGCTCATTTCTTTATAGTGCTGGATAATATTTCATTGTTCTGGATGTACCAAAGTTTATTTATCCATTCATCTACTGAAGGACATCTTAGTTGCTTCCAAGTTATTATGAAAGCAATTATGAATGAAGCTGCTATAAACACCCATGTTTAGGTTTTTGTTTAGACATAAGTTTTCAACTCATTTGAGTAAATATCAAGGAGCGGGATTGCTGAATCATATGGTAGGAGTATGTTCCATTTTGTGAGAAACTGCCAAACTGTCTTCCAAAGTGGCTGTACCATTTTGCATTCCTATCAAATCAGCAATAAATGAGAGTTCCTGTTGGTCCACATCCTTGTCAGCATTTGGTGTTGTCAGTGTTCTAAATTTTGGCCATTCTAATAGGTGTGTAATAGCACCCCATTGCTTTAATTTGCAATTCCCTAATGATGCAAGATGTTGAACATCTTTTCATAGGCTTATTTGCCTTCTGTAGCTCTTTGGTAAGGTGTCTATGTGGTTCTTTGGCCCATTTTTCAATCGGGTTGTTCATTTTTTTATTGTTGAGTTTTAAGAATTCATTGTATATTTTGGACAATAGTCTTTTATCAAGTATGGTTTTTTGCAACTATTTAATATTTTCTCCCAATCTGTGCCTCGTCTTCTCATTTTCTTGAGCAAGCAGTTTTTTATGTCTATAAAATGGGTAAAATAATTGTAATTACCCACCATGACTTAAACTTAATTTTGAAATAATTTTAGATTTACAGAACAGTTATAAAGATAGAACAGAGTTCCTGTATATTCTTTACCCAGCTTCACTAATGTTATCATGTTATAGGACCAAGGTGCATTCATAAGAATGAAGAAATTAACATTAGCATAACAATATTAACTAGTATATAAAGTTTATTAGATACCATTAATATTTCCACTAATGTCCTTTTTCTCTTCCAGGATACATTCAAGGATACATTTAATTGTCTTGTCCCTATAGTCTATTTTAATTTGACAGTTTATTAGTCTTTTTAATGATCTTGTCACTTTTGATTTGATAGTTTCATAGTCTTTTTCATGATCTTGTCACATTCATGAGTACTGGTTAGGTGTTTCGTAGAATGTCTCTCAGTTGGGTTTGGCTGATGTTTACTCATGATTTCACTGGGATTTATGACTTTGGTGAAGAATACCACAGTGGTAAGGTGCCCTTTTCATCATAACAAGGAATACATGATATCAACATGGCTTTTTACTAGTGTTGGTAACTTTGATTGCTCAGTTAAGGTGGTATCTATCAGGTTTCTAAGTAATTGAAAGTTACAGTTTTTCTCTTTTCATGCTCTATTCATTAGGCACCCATCATTAAGTCTTGCTTTCATCAAAAGGGGAATGAAGCCCTAGTCATTATTATTTTTTGAATCTCTAAACAGTAAGGATCAGTACAATTGTTCATAATAATGAAACAATAATTCTGGATTTTTTTCCTTTGAAGATCTAACAGAAGTTACTAGTTACTAAGAAGGCACCATAAAGAAGGAACATTCTGAAGACTTCAGGAACTTAGCCCAAGATATACTTTTCTGCCAGTTACTTGAAGCTCCCTGGAAAAAAACATTTCTTGGGCATTTGATGGTATTTTGTAGAATGCTCATCAATTAAGGAACATCCTACAAAATAATGATTATATTCTCAGCAATGTGAATGCAATCAAAGCCAGCCATTTTTCCCATATCAACTTTATTTCAAAATCACCAGAAGTCAAAACGTTTGCTAAAGGGCTAGTCTGAATTATGTACCTGGAGCAGCACCTTAGCAGGGAGATGCTAACACCCCATAATAAACAAATGACAAGCCAATAAAACCAATCCCCTGGTGAGAACTGCTTAGATTAACCAGATTCTCATCTGAATGTTTATTGATTTCCACAATAGAAATCACAATACTATATGTTCATAGAATAAATATTTTATGAGCCATGGCATATGTTCAGACCAAGAATTAGAGTAATAAAAATTGAATTTCAAGCTGGATGTAAATACAATTATGCACAAATTTCTAAAAAGAATAATAAACGGCCAGATGGCTTTTAGGCATCATATATGATTTACAGTGTTTAAATATCTAGAATGTCCTTTCTCTGTTTATAAGTGCTGGCTTTTTTTTTTTTTAGTCCCTCCTCTTTCTTCCTTAGCAATATTGGACTCTTAATATTGGACACATTACGGCATGCTGGAATTACCCTGGAGGACTAGCCAAATCTTTCAAACAAGCCTGGCCATGCTATGTTCGGCCATAAGGAACAAATTTCACCCAAGGGTCCACTGCTCATAAGAACCAACGGAAGAAGCAGCAGGACGAGCGCTTATGAAGTTGGGACAGAATTTGGCTACTCCTTTGGTATCTCCTGGGCTCACGCTTTCAGGACAAGTACAGAGTGACCTTGTCGGAGAATCACATGACCAGTGAAGAATCTGGCTGAGCCATCAATCCTTCCCTTCCAAAGTGTCCATGGCTGGCAACTTCTAATGTGAAAGTGAATAATCCAATTTGAGTTGAAAAGCCACGATCCAAAGGCAAATCCGTCTTGGCTTGTTTTCCTCAATTCTTGACCTCCTGAAGCAGCATTTTGCTATTTATGAGTTTTAAGCTAAATCGTAACAAATACAACCCTCCAAACAGAAGAATTTGATCCTAATATGGCATCCACTAGTCTGATCACACCTTTTGTTTTTTTTTTTTTGCAATACATATATCTTTGGAAGAAAATGAATATCTTTAGTGAGGTTTACTTTCTTTTTACTATCAAAGATAGTACTCAGAGATAATTGTTGAATAGTACAAAGAATACAGGATTTGAAATTAAATAACCTGGGTTGGATAGTGGCTTCTCAATTTTCAAACTACATGAAGATTAAAAATGAAACAAAACCAGAGAGGGTGTTTGTCCTGGGCCTGAAAGGATAAGTTGGGGTGTCAGCTAGGGAAGGAACAGAGTTAGCAAAGGTGTGAAATATGAAGGAGCTGGTATGTGCCTGTCGAGGAAAATGGTGAGAGGTATTAATAAATAACAATTAGATTACTGCTAGGATTAGGAGCACTAGATGCCATGCTAAAAAGTTTGGGACTTAGCGACGGGGCATGGGAAGGCATTTGAAGTTTCTGAGTGGCGTTAGAAGGGTGACTCTGGGGTGAGGTGCAGCAAGGTCAGGGAGGCACTGATGGTAGAGACACCTGTGTGGAGGCTGTTTCAACAGTCCTCGTGAGGGAGGACGCACAGAGGGAATGAAAGGAAAAGCAAATGGGGCATTTGTGAGGTCAGTTCCTCAGACCTCCCCATCACTTCCCGGATAAAATAGGGTGACAGTGAGTCCCAGGTCTATGGAAGTCACGAGAGACGGCAAAGAGGAAGGATGATAGGGACTGGGTAATGAAATGGATATGAGGGAGAGGAAGAGGGAAGTTTGTAAGAAAACTTCACAGTCTCTAACTGGGGCAGAGTGCGAGTGGAAAGTGTGATTAGGAAACTGGAAAAGTTACCGGTTTAGGGAGGAGTCTGAAAACACAAAAGTCAGTTCAATCTTGCTGTTCATAAGAGGGTTGGGAAAGACACTTCCTTTTAAGTCCCCATCTGTGGGAGATAGGGCTGGTCCAGGTGGTCTCTCAGGACTTTCTGGCTTTGGCTTTAGAGCCCGTGTTTTCCAGTGAAGTTCTGCGAGCTCGTGTGGTTCCCTGAGGCTCTCTTGGTTGTAAGAACTTTCTGCAGCTATTGGATGATTTCAGACTCAGAGTTATGAGCTCCCATAAGTGTGTTTTGAGGCCAGAGATTTTCACGCACTGAAAAAAATTGCTACATGAGAGGAAAACAATCTCCCACTTAGGGGAATGTAATGAGGAAACTTGAATGTTTTCAGCTTTTTATGGGCTATGAATAAGTATATACAGAGTGAAATGGGAGAGAGAAAACATGTGCTTCATTTGGAGAAATATTTGTTTAGTGAGCCAATTAGTACTAGCCCAGTGTATCCTTCAGAAGGGCAAGGCTGGGCGTGCTCACCGTGGGACCCAGGTCAGACACAGACCTGCTCTCGACCGGGCTGCACCACTGGACCTTTCATTCACTTGTGCTTTCACATATCAAAGATTTATTAAACATGTGCATCATGCCAGACTCACTCACTGCTCGGTCCTGAGACACAGATATGCACCGCTTATCATTTTAAAGAATTCTCAGTTCAGTGGGTGAGAGAGGCTCATATGCAACTAATTACAACCTCACTTGGCGGATCTAAGATTAGAGACATGTGTGTACTTCATTTCCTCAGCTCTCTTCCTACAGGCGTTATCCCAAAAGAGTGACTAAGCACTTCTATTCCACGGGGCTTTTCCTGGGCAAGGGAGCAATATAAAACATCTGAAGCATTTCATGCACCTGCAGTGTGTTTCTCTTTGCAACAATCCTGCAAATAATCCTTTTACAATTGAATGGCTAAGACAGAGAGAGATGAGTGACGCTCATCAGATCACAGTAGCAAGCATAAAAACCTGTACGTAACCAAATGTCTGGCGCCAAAGCCTGAATATTTTTCTCCTTTACTACATGACTTGGAAGTGTGGTTTGAGAACCCTGCTATACCTAGCCCAGGTGACAGGTGTAGGATTGGCCCCCAACGTGGCTGAAGATCATCTGCTCAGACGTCTCCTGTGTGTCCTTATGCTTTCTCCCATGCTCTTTCCTGTCCACACTGGTAGGCTATAGTCGTCATGGCAATAGAAGAGCCACTCCTTGCAACAAGGTCTTACCTGGACAGTGTGCTCCTGTCACCTGTCAGGACTGTTTTACTGGGGGATCTGGGCTCCTTTAAGACTCCCAGGACAAGGCACCCAAGCACATTTAACCTGAAAGGGTCACCAGGTAAAGAAGACCCTTGGAAGCAGCCTCCCTGCTTTTGCTGACGTTCCTGTCAATCTGGGCACTTTGCGATGGGGCAGGATATCTTTCCCTGTGCCCTGGCCTGACATGCTTCCTTGGCTCAGGCTCACTAATGACTGCTGGGAACTGAAAGAGCCTGGGTACAGAACACGGTAAAATTGTGATTCAAAGTCCCAAATCTTATGTCTGAGGCTTCTCCCTCCACTGCCAGCACTCCCTCTCATCCTCCATGGCCTGCTCCGTGTCAGTGGCCTCGTGTTCTCTTCTCCCTCCCTGTCTCAATGCTCCTTCTTGCAGAAGCCTTTGCAGAGCGTCCTGCAGTTGCAGTGTGGTACGGTGGAAATGCATGAGCTTTGCAGGTGGACAGGCCTGGACCCGCAATGGGACGTAGACCAGGAGCTATAGCTCTCTGAGTCTCATTTCCTCACCTGTAAAATTGCATCCCAACCCCTATCTTGAGGAATAGGGTACAATTTAATAAGATTAGGTTGGTAAATGGCCTGACACATTCCTAAGCTATTATTATATAATTGGTATATAGATGACATCTTTTTCCCAGAAGACCTTGATATTTACTGTGAATTAGTAAGCAATTGAATTGCCTCTCACATGATACGTTCAGCTTTACTTTTCATCTTTGTAAGGAACGTTTTGTTCTCAGAGCTATCTTCATCAACATGGAAAGCCCCCAGGAGCAATTGTTTAGGGGCAGGATGACCCTTCCTTTTGCTCCTGACGCACACAGACACACAAGAAAGTGCTTGCTTGTTCTTCCACCAAGTGTTCCTCCAGTGAAACACTTGGTCTTCATCTCCTAGGTAGCCTAAGAATGGTGCTGGCCCTTAGCTCGAGTTCTTCTTCACTTCTCAACCTGTCCACAGGAGCAAAGTCATTTCTTGCTGCCTGATTCTCTTCTACTGGACAGTGGACACAAGACAAGAGTGGGAAGGACTAGAATAGGCACCCTTTAAGGACTTCATCACAACTGCCACGAAGGATGTGTGAGGATTAAAGTGGGTCTGGCTTCTGGAACATTGAGTGATTTAAAGGCAAATATACAAAGAACATTCAGTTCATTCCTATGAGCGTTTCTTGGGAGACTTTTAGTGCCAGACCTTAAACTTGAAACTGGGTAGAGAAACAAGTCAAATCCTGTCCCTGCCCCAGAGAAGCTCATAGTCTTCTAGGAGAAGTAGATAAGTAAAAAAGACACTTACAAACATTGTAGAGTTAGGGGAGAGTTGCGCACAGCACGCCAGTGGATGTGCAGGAGATGGCATTATAACCCAGGCTTCGCCCAAAGAGGCCAGACCTACGCCAAGTCAAGTGGGAGTTGGCCAAGCTGCCACAAGGAGGTCCCAGTAAAAGGGATAACACTGAAAACCTCATAGAGGCAAGATGTGTGTTATTATCTGAGGCTCAAGGTCTGTGTCTATGAGTGACAAGAACTAAGGTCAGATGAGTAAGACAAGATTCCACAGAACTATGTTTGCCATGATAATTCATTTATTCCAAATATGATAGGATGCTATTGAAGGGCTATAATTAATTAATTTAATTCTTTCATTCTTTCATTGAGCAATATTTTTTGAGCACCTATTATGTGGATTTGATGTAGAGTAGAAGTTAAGAAAGACTGTGTATCTGAAGTGCTTGGGCTCAAATTTTGTTTTTATTATTTGGAAGCTCTATGGCCACAGAATAGGTTTTAAATCTCTCATTGCACCAGTTTCCTCATTTGTAAATTAAAGATAATATTAGCACTCATATCAAAAAATTATAAGGACTAATTTAAGATAATATATGTAAAACATTTAGAACAGCTCCAGACTCACGGTAAACATTCACAAACTGTTAGCTACAACCACGTGCCTGATAGGCTTTGGTGACAAGCATGGAGTAAAGAGCCATCCCTGCCTTCCATGAGCACAGAGGCCATGGAAGAAGGAGACGGTGCTCTGAGAATGGACATATTCAATACTGGGTTGTGTGCCTTGATTGTGGTTCTATGGAAGCACAAAGGAGAGGCTTCTAGCTTTGACTTATGGGGCTGGAAGAGGCTTTTGGAAAGAAGTGTTATCTCAGCTTAGACCTAAGAGATGAGTAGAAATTAGCTAGACAAAGGGGACGGAAACAAAGTCAAGGACAAGGCACAGTAAATGCATGTTTTGGAATGCTTTCTCTGGCAGCGTGTGCAGGGTGGGCTAGAAGGGGAGGAGTCTACAGTCAGGGAGGACTGTTAATAGGCTCTTGGGAGGGGTTGCCTACAGCTCACGGAGGAGGTGTGCTAGAGGTTGTTATCCTTCTTACACAGATGAAAGAGATGAACTCCAACGGCTTCACGTGGTGCTCACTCAAGGACTGAGCCAGGGTTAGACTCTACCTCTTCTCATTACTATCCCACCACTTCTCAAAACCCCCAAAGAGATTTCACCCTACATATCCTGTAGTAGAATCTCACAGACATATACAGTCATGTGAGCATCCGTAACTTTGTACAAGAGGATTCTGCTGATTGAATAACTTTCCTTCACATGCTGTATGAAGCAGGTGGCTATCCATGGTTTGCTGCTTCACAGAACAACTCAGATGAACATACATACCACGTATACAAGTTCCAAAATCTCACAGTGCAAAGGAGCAGAATAAGATCCATTGGTGGCCAAAGGGCTTCAGCATTTTAGAAATGGAGTCCTTAATGCTGCCTTTAAATGTTTCTCTTCTTGCTAGCTAAGAAGTTTTCCGCTTGCCTTTCTGCAATGTCATTTTGGCATCCAGGTCTTGATTGTTGGGTGGGGCCTGAGGATGACATGACTTAATTTTCCAATAAAAGCCAAGCAAATCAGTGAGCTTCACTGCAAACATGGCTCCAGAGGTAGGAAGGTAATGCCAGTCAGACACACCCTGTCTGCATGTTTACAAAGGTCTCTGCAGAAATAGTCTAGACTCCTAGTCTTACGACCACTAATCCAGTGTCCTTTCCACCATAGTATGCTACTGTCTTTATGTACAAACTGTCACATGAGGCCATCTGCACCGTCAGCCCCATGGAGGGTGGCTGTAACATTGCTGTGCCTTTCTGATTGTTAAGCACAGTCGATAGAACATTCTTAGCTAATTTGTTTAAATCGCAAAAACTGCAAAGATGAGGAAAGCATATTTGTTTTGACTCAGCAGAAAATGTGTATTCCCTTACATTTACAATGTTTCCCTTAAAGGTATGAGCTACTCAAGGATAAAATGATTAAATTTGAATTTGCATTCCAATGTCTTGAAATGTCTCATGGTTTCTTTTAGGAACATTAACATAACTTAATTTTTTCTTAATTCTAGACAGTTTGGTAAGAATTTATAAATTACTAATGCACCTAAGAAACCAATAATCTCCCAAAGAAAATAGAAGTCAGGCTTTAAAACATTACCATTGGGGAAAAATAATCAAAAGTTTCTCACCAACATCTGGACAGTAGGCCAGTGACGTGGGCGAGCTGTCTGCCTTATCAGTTTCACGGTGTGCATACAAATTGTGAAAGAAGATGAAAAAGTCAAGCCTGACAGCTCAGGCTGATGTGTTGGTTATATCATGACTCTCGTATAGGCCAATTTGCCATTGGATGGGTGTGTTAGCAAAGTGACCAATAAGAGCTGCCCACATACCCTGCTAGCTTTGATATTTAGCATTATCAGAAGTAGTTGGGAGACAGGAGAAGGTGTTGGCTAAGAGTGCAGGCTTTTCTATTAAAAGTCTTGTGGTCAAAGCCCAGCCTGGCTACCTAATAGCTGGGAAAATATATGTAATGTGTTCTTCTCTGCCTCAGTTTACTCATTCACGAAATGGTAATACTGGTTGACATAATGCATTTAAACACTTAGAACAGTTTCTGGCAAAATGGGCATACTCAATAAAGTCTTACTATTATAATCAAGT
This sequence comes from Cheirogaleus major, assembly GCA_963574435.1. Taxonomy (NCBI): domain Eukaryota; kingdom Metazoa; phylum Chordata; class Mammalia; order Primates; family Cheirogaleidae; genus Cheirogaleus; species Cheirogaleus major. The sequence goes on along the minus strand of CAUYPO010050226.1, from coordinate 935 downwards.
TTGCTTTAAATATATAAACACAAGCGTAAATTGAGTAGGTGTGAGAGTTACTGTAACTCGGACTTCTCATGTCATAAATGAGGAAATTGAGGCATAGAAAAGGGAAGCGACTTGCTTAAAGTCACTTGATAAATTAATGTTGAATGATCCATCTGCCGGTGCCCATTAAAGAACTAGCTTTACTTTGCAGTATTTTCCTCTTGTTTAGTCAGAAATCGAAAATAATAAAGAATAAAGAAAAAACAAATTAAGTGTCTTTTGTCTTTAAATTTAGTGGAAGTTTTTTAAAACAAATTTAATTTCTTTTTAAATTTACCATCTGTTATTCCATGTAGGTGAGTTAAAAAATTAAATGGATTGTCTTAACTTACTGTTTTGGGACTTATTAAAAGTGTGTTTTAATTAATTTTGCTGGATTTAAGACCTTGGAGGAAGCGTTTTGTGGTGCTTCTGCTGAACCATCTGTCAGCTTGAAAAACGATCCTGTGTTCCTAAGGGTGGAGGTGCCTCTGTGGGGTGAAAAACAACCTGTGCTGTTCTGGGGCAGTAGGCAATGATGCTGCCTGGTCCTTGACTCCAGGTCCGTCTGTCAGCAATATATCAATGGCAACAGCCCGTACACTCTTTGGGACCCCAGTAATGTCTATGTTGGGAACTGACCTCCTCCTACTGATCAGAAATCAACATGTGGTAGTTCTGGCTTAGGGTCAGCAGATTCAGGCTTTTAAAAATTACTATTTATATTGTGTAATCCTCTTCACATAAAGATTTCCTGGTGTTTATATTATTTAAGCTTTTGGAAACTCCTCTAGGTTCTGTCTTGTAACTGTCAGCTGTTAGTCTTTCAAGGGGATGTAGGTATGTCTTGGACATTTTCTCAACCTGGCAGAGGTGGAAGAAACAGGTATCTTTCAGGGTAGCACAAAGAGCACTGG